>JAHWFP010183018.1:43481-55029 GCA_023313725.1 Lithobius niger | reverse complement strand
CCAACTGCTTTTACTATCTTTGACGTTTAGCCTTGTGCTAAAAAAAATATTTTGCTTGATAAAGAGTCGTACATGACTCGAAATGTTGTAATTTTCAATGGTGTAATTATGCACCATATTGGTTCTACCCTAGCCAATCAGAATTTTTCTGTTTCTCCTCTCATTTATATTAATAAATCACACATGTCACACATGTCACACAAAGGGAAGTCGGGACTAACTAAAATTAACGAAGCAAGCAGTCTGCATTAAAGACTGGCCTTGTGAGGACACGCAATACACTAGTCTGAGAAAGAAAGAAAAGACAACTGCCTCGACTGGGAGTCGAACCCAGGACTTCCCGTTCGAGTCCTGGGCTCGAGTCCCAGTCGGGGCAGTGGTCATTTCTTTCTTTCTTTCTTTCTTTCTCAGACTATTGTATTGTGTAGCCTCACAAGGCCAGTCTTTAATGCAGACTGCTTGCTTCGTTAACCCTTTACCTTGTGATTGTTTTTTTGTTTTTTTTTTTATTAATTAACGGTAATAGTATAGCAGTATACCAGGGTGATGGACTGCTTCACCAGTTCGAATCCTGGACACATCACTCATCACACATCACTCATCACGGAAGTGCATAAGGTGGCTTACTGCACTATTCTAAGTGTATTACTTTCGCCGATGACTTCCTTCCGACTTATCTGTCTATTATTTTCAGAAAAATCTGTGTCTATTTTTCACGTGACAAACACGTGAAATTCCCTTATGAAAACACGAATTCCATATTGAGAATTCCATGTTGTGAAAGGTGAATGTTTTCTCGTGTGCAGTTGATCACCTACACATCATCTTTCAAAAATAATCCATAGTTGGCAATCGATACGACTGATTACTACCACATAAAACAAAACATGAACATTTTTCCTTGTTGCATTTACAACGTAAAAATTAGTCTGAAGCTTTACGCAATCAGCAGCATTTCTATAACATAAAAATTATAACCAAAAATTATTTAAGACATGTACAGTTTTAAACCGAGTTTTTGCAACATCGTATTTACATTCTGGATATCAGTTCAGTTTGATTTGATCACGCTCCATGTTTTTTTAAAGGAAATTTCTGACTAACGTCCTTTTCAACTGCCATGTTTTTAAGTCAATTTATGATCTGAAACTGTCTGGTCAAATTAATGATGATCATAAATTGAGAAATGGAGTGACGAAAGATCCAGGCTATAAGTTGTCTTACCCGCGTCTCATTCATTCAAAAGCGATGAAGTCACAGGGTACCAATGACCTTCGTGATGATCGTAGGATTTCTACAAGGCATTACAAAGAGGGATCTTCGCATCCGTCCTCTTGACAACCAAATCCAGGTTTTTTTTTAGATTTGCATTTGATGAGTGTAATTTAGCATCTTCTCTTTTCTTAATTCCGAAAATGCATAATAATTGTGCTATATACCGTCCTGAAACGAGTTTCCACAAAAATCAATATTTCTCAATTTCTATGAAGTGAAAGTCTTTCTTTTTCTCGTCTTTGAAAGCACTTTAGTTTAATGGTTACATTACCAAAAAATCAATAGGGTGAACTGCTCAGACTTGCCAAGAATAGTTTGCAAGATTGGCCTTTCTATTCTTTTTTTAAGAAAGAGGTCACATTTCTGTTGGCGCTTTTTAGAGGGAGAGAGAATCAAAAACGAAGGAAGGGTGAAGGGAAGGGTTGGGGGGGGGGTGTACAATACAGAAGTTATTCGCACCAAACCTTAAAGTAAGGAGTCTGCTGTAAAATAGCTATAACGTATAGCTAATTCTTTCTGCACCTACCTTTCTAGATGCTCAAAAACTTTCAGAAAGGAAGGACCATAAGAAAAAACTCCACAGAAATTGAAAAAAAAACCTTATTTAAAACATATTTAGAAACTCTTTAGAACAATCTTTAGAATTCTCTATAGAGTTTCTTTAAGGAATTGCTCCATTTTCCTAAAGTAATTCTATGGAATTTGTAATGAACTTCTACAGAAACCTTTATGAAACTTCAAAAGAACTCCTATAGCATTTTTGTTGCGTAAGTTGAAAAAAAGTACTGGGTTTTTAGAGGATTTACACTATTCTCTATTGCCTTCATGGCCACCACATTGGTTTTTACACGACTTACAACAGCAGTGTCAATACTGCTATGCTACATGCCATCATATAAATACAAATCTAAGCCTTAGAATTTACTGGTAGCAATACGTTATTGTCAGTGTGAGCCTTATAAATCAAAATAAGTATCACCCATTTCAGTATGAATTCAAAATTACATTGTGTCACTTTTTATTGATCTAAATAATGGTCCATCGTTTTTTTTATATAATTCAGGACAACTGATTGTTTAAATTAGTTTTTTAAGTTTAATTAATAATGGTCAATCCAACATAAACGTAATTGGTATAGAATTGCTTTATACAGTTTCTAAAGAGACTACATAATTCCAAGAATTAATCAAATAAGCTACAATAAACTATTAAGTAATTATTGGAACCTATGTGATCGTACAGAAGTGGCCCGTTTTTCCCTGGAATTGGAGTACAAATTGTAGTTCGTTTGGTTCGAGTGAACTATATACTCTATTTTTTTTATTTGTGTGCCTTCTCAGCTGTGAATTCCGTGAGAGTTTGAGCCGTAATGCTTTTTCTGTTTTTGTTCAGTTAATACGCTTCCAAACTGAATTAGAACTGGTCACTGGGTCAGCTTGGTCATCGGGTCACATTTTCGGCCACGTCACAGAGTCTAGACCGGGAGTTTCGGGTAAGACCCGTTGAACTGGTAGCTCGGGACAGACGTAGTAACCAGTGACCATAATATAAGCAACAGATTAAAATGAAGAGTTTGGTTTAATGCAAGTATTGAAAGCAATAACCAAAGGCACTGTTTTTAAACGAAAGGAAGTTTGTTTTTTTCAGTCAACAACTTCCTACAACAGCTTCCACACGCCATCTACTCCTGAACTTAAATTTACTTGTTTCTGTTAGCTTCGCAAGTTCGAATAGTTTTATGGTTATTTGGAGAAAAACACTGACAGGATCTCATTTCGTTTTACTGGGGCCAAAAGGGTCATCTGGACACCACATCAGCCCGAATTACTGGGTTTCGGGTGTGGAGAGGAAAAGGGGGGGGGGGGGAATTGAGGTTTAATGGTACGTCGACAGCTACTGTAGGTCATTAGCGCTAACCTCAGTCACAGTGCAGTGGCCCGGGTTGCCAGTACGTCGCACATACAGAGATGATAGCCACAAACTCCAAAGCTAGAGTTTATCGTATATCATAGCTTATCGGGTCTTGGGTCAACAATTTTCAGTTCACCAGGTTGACCCAAAAACTGACCTGTCTAATTCTGCTTCGACATACGCACAGATGTTGTGCACTGATGGTATATACACATCACTGTGTATACCAGTTCACCCCCCACGTGGATTGTGTACTGGCCATATACAGTTTGTGTAGTCGCAGTAGCCTACACATTTCCGAGACGATTTGTGTTCTACCAATACATACACTGTGTACTGTCAACACACAATCATCTTGAGGCTGAGAAAATAATATTAATAAAATATGTAACAGCCAGAAAGAGCGCTCTATATATAAGAGGGTGGTGGGTGAGGGGAGGGTGGGAATTGAGGTTTGGGCTATCTGCATACGGACAGGTCTACCTTATTGAAACTTCTTTTACAAATTGACAGGATAGTTAAGGTGACCATCGCTGATGGCAGGGAATTCCAAACAGGACAACACGATTAGAGTCTAGGAAAAAAAGTGTCGCTACTGCTCTTTGTGGTAAGTGCAGACACTTAGTTTAAGTGGGTGCCCTCGCTTGTGATTATTATGACTTCAAGCAAAAAAAATTATATGCTTCCAAGTCAACGAGATTGTGCATCCGGGAACAAGCAAGAAAAAGGTCTGCCGTAAGACGTCGCATTTCAAGCGACACTTGAGTTGTTTAAGATGGTACACAATGATGTGCATTACCAGTGTACACTTTTTTTCAGTGGAGGTACAGTGTTTGTCATGCACAGTAGTGGCTTTAAAGTAAATTGCAAATTGTGAGTTTACTTCTTCTTACTTGCCCCTCAAAAAATTAATTAAAAAAAAGGTAGACATCGCATTTTAAGCAACTCTCATATCAGTTAAATGAAGCTAGCAGTCTGCATTAAAGAATGGCCTTGTGAGGATACACAATACACTAGTCTGAGAAAGAAAGAAAAGACAACTGCCCCCACTGGGACTCGAACCCAGGACATCCCGTTTACTAGCCGGGCGCTCTAACCACTGCGCTACCGTGGTGGGTACCGGTACTGGATACTGGTACTGGCTACTGGTACTGGGTACTGATGACCTAAAGATCACAAACATACATACAAGGAGAGACATTGCTTCTTGTATGTGTGTTTGTGATCTTTAGGTCACCACTAAGGAAGATTGAACAGCTACTTAGCTCAGCTGGAGCCTGTAGCCAGTACCCACCCCGGTAGCACAATGCCCGGCTACTAAAAGGGAGGTCCTGGGTTCGAGTCCCAGTCGGGGCAGTTGTCTTTTCTTTCTTTCTCAGACTAGTGTATTGTGTATCCTCACAAGGCCAGTCTTTAATGCAGACTGCTTGCTTCATTCACCCTTTACCTTGTGATTTATTTTTTTATATCATTTCAGTTGTTTAAGATGGTACACAATGATGTTCATTGCCTGTGTACAGTTTTTTTTTCAATGTTAGGTAAAGTGTTTGTCATGCCCAGTCGTGGCTTTAAAGTGTTAAATTTCAAACTATGAGTTTACTTTTTCTGACTCACCCCTCAAAAATTAATTTTAAAAATACTTGCCCAGAAGCAGCATTTCTGCCTCTGTCTGCGACACCAATTGTCGGGAAAAATTATATGCAGCTAATCTGTTTTTTTTTTTTTTTGTCTGTTACCAGATCTTTATTGTTTTTTACTGAATAACTTTTCACTGCTTTATCCTATTGATCTGGCTTTTCCACCAACGGAAAGGTCTCGTCGAGACGATTAAAATGGTATATTGGAATGTCCAAATCGGTGAAAAATTGACGAAACGGCAGAAATTTAGTCAAAACGGCACTTTTGTCTGCGACTGTGCCCGATTATCTGCGACATAGTCGCACGTCGCACCCATTTCTGCCTCCGGGAATACTTGTACCTAGTACGAGATGCAACAAAAGAAATCACCCTCTTAAATACACTTTCACTAAATGTCACGTAAAATCCATAGTTGTACGATTGACATTGGACTTTCGGTACAGCAAACGAGTTCTATCTGTTTACTACGTCCCGTGACCTTGACAAGAATTCGTTCCACGTTTGGCGACAAATTAGTGAAACAATTTAAGGACTCAACCCTTTCTACACGTAAAGAAACAAGGCAATACGATTTTTAACGCGCCCGCGCGTACGTTTACACAGCCGTTTCAGACACCTGTTTTACGAGTTGTTGAAGCTGTTGTTTGCGGTACTTGTATTTTTGTAGCCGTGAAAACGCTAACGCGCCCATAAAACTTTATACTGCAGCTTGAGCCATTTTTATATGGTGCTGGAGATGTAATGTTGGCCAGGTTGTCATGTCATGTCAGAATAACTGTTAGCTCTTTATTGCTTTAACGCGTTACTGCCCGTTAGCGTCATAATTTGTAAAAATTCCTGACTTATTTTCATTACTTAAACACAGTCTCGAGTTACACTTTAATGCATGAACGACGGAATGTCAGGTGGCAAAACAATATCCACTGGCAGTTATATGTGTCCGCTTATCTGCAGAGCAGTTGTAGGGTGTGTAGGTGAGATAATACTGTACAACGGTTTGTGCTTGATTAATTTGTTGTCATGATGTGTGTTGGTCTCATTGAAGATTTGTTAGGGTTGTCTCAGTATTGAGTGGTACACAGACCCTTATCATCAACCTTACTCATTACTTCCTTTAGAGTGGGTTATCCCTCCTGAATGTCGTTGGTGTCACTGGCAACTTACGGCCCGTTACTTATGTTGATTGTCACCATCTTGTCCGTCACTTATGTTGATTGTCACCATCTTGATGGTACCGCCGAGATATGGCGTGTCAATTGGGTGATGAGTCTGTCCTCCTGTCCGGGGTTTTTCAATTTTTGCAGGAAGTACAAATATACGATGAGATCTAGATTTGTGGGTTTATTTAACATTTCTGTAATGTGAGGCGTAGTGCCAGACCAGACCAAAGAACTGTGACTGAGGTTGGTGCCACTGACTTAGCTGTCGACGCACCATATAGCCTCAATCCTACCCCCTACCCCCACTGTATGTAGTTACTCGGGGTGGTGGGGAATCTAACTTTAAAGGTACAAACAATACAAAAATCGTAAGGTAAAGTTTTAGCGAGAAGCAAACGCTGTGCATTAAAACTGGCCTTGTGAGCACAGAATTACTAATCTGAGAAAGAAAGAAAGAAAGAAAAAAAGAAAGAAAGCAAAGACAACTGCTCTGATTGGAACACAATCGCCGGGCTTCCCGAAGTTCAGCCATGGAGTTGACTTCACACTATTTAAGTTCGTATTCAGTCCAGGAGCTGGTTTCTAATAGATGGCGAAATTTCCACATTAAAAATAACGTGTTTAAAAAAAAACACATTTGAGAAGCCCCTACAAACAATTTTAAACCGTCGTTTTTAGCTGAAAAACACATAAAACCGTTCTACAAATAACAAGGACTGAGAAGAAAACTTTCAAAACATTACCGTAACGTTTTTACAGGGTCGCAAACGTAAAATAAGACACTAGCATTACAAACACCTGCCTAAACAACGTAGCAACAAAAGCGTTAAAATAAAACTATATTATTTTAATTACAACGCTATATTTAATACTTGTGTTTATCGAAAACAATGTTTATCATGTGTTTCAAAATAGAGACTACCAATTTTTAATTAAAAAAAAAAAACATTACTGCTTATTCTAAACACTTCTGTCGCCGCATGTGTTTTAATTATTTATTCATTAAGAGCTGAAAATTTAATGGTAGGCTAATGTTTTGAAAAGTTTCTTCTCCACCCGTGATATTATATTGTACAACGCTTACGTGTTTTTCATCTAAAAATGTCTAAAAAAGTTTTCGTGGTGTATTTAAAATGTGTCTACTTTAAAACTCATGTTTTTTACAGTGTAAATTAGTTTACAACTACCCAGGGAAGCACAATGAAAAACACGCTGGATGGGATTCCCTCAATTCACTAGGTATCTTTCAAATTGCTTACACAACTCTTTGTATATAACAGGAGTTTCCGAATTTAATTTCTTTAAATTTATACCCTTTTGTTGCTAGGCAGCTATTTAAACGGTATCATTCGCATTACATAAGACCACAGGCGGTTACACGCGGTCACACACAGTTACGTAATAATAAGTACCTTATCGTGATAAGTTAAAAAAATTACAATTAATTACACTGCAGTAAAATTAGCATATAATTAAGGTATTACCAGGCACTTTGGAGGTAACACAGGAAAAGCTTATATTTTTCTCCTTTTTTTTTTTTAAAGAAAAGTGTATGGTAAACACACTTCACTGCATGGTAACCCAGATAATAATAGACAGCCATTATTTATGACAAAATACGTTTCACAACATGAACGAACACAAAACAGGGTGGTGTTTTGTGACGTCAATACACGTAATTTATTAGTTACGGGCGTTATTTTGGCAGCGAAGTGACTCACTTGTTAGGCAGTGGAGAAGTGGAAGTAAAAAGTCAATAAATGCAGCAATATATTAAGATGATGAGATGATTGGTTGCTAAAAAAAAACTTCAAGAGGAGTCTCTTTGATGGGAACATTGACTTCACGCACTTTTTTTTTTCACATCCGATATGAAACCATAGTTCATTCATGAGATCCAAACACTTGTTCTATTGGAAATGAGCACACTAACCACTGGGCTGTGTTTGCTCGCTTTGCTCACGTAGGAGGGGGGGGGAGATTAGGGCTTAATGGCACATTGACAACGAGGTAATTAGCACAAACCTCAGTCACAGTGCAGTGGTCCGGGTTGCCATTGCACCACACACATTACAGAGATGTTAAACAAACTCGTAGGTCACAGTGGCAAATTTTTCCTATTTGTGACTCGTACCGTTACTGAGAGGGGTGAAAGGTAGTAACAAACAAAAAAAATGAGAATATCATTTCTTGTTTCAGAATGGTGGTAAATAATGTTTCAAGAATGCTGATTCCACATCGTTGCCAGTCGGTTGCATGAACTGGAAGGAAGGGCACACCAACAAACGAGTTATTTGCGCCCACGCTTAAACAAAACTAGTCTAAATTTAGGCCAGCAGTATACAAACCGCTGTGTAGCTACTAAATAATGGCGTGCGAATTTGGTTAACTTACGCTTCCTTATTATTTTGAATATAACTACAAGAATTTAGGGACACGTTTGTTGAAAGGTTAAATCAGAAGATTTCGAAAGATAAAAAGTAAAAGTAAAGTTAACCCTAAAAAACTGTCACCATTTTTAAAACTTTCAATATCCATTTCGCACACTTCCAAAATCAAGATACTTACAGTATCTAGCTAATTTTCGATAGACACCCGTCTAGCTTCTTCAGGCTCTCCTAAGGTGTCTACTGTCCTTTGGTTGCATGCCTGCTTCTTTATACTAGGGTTTGAATTTCGAAGTTGGTATAACCTCTGGTATTTACAAGGATTTGAATTTGGCGGTTGTTGTAGCCTCTGATATTTACAAGGATGTTGGGCTCTTGGCCTCTCCTCACTGCTTGCCCTAGTAAATATCAGAGGCTACAACAACAGCCAAATGCAAATCATTGTAAATATCAGAGGTTATAACAACTTCCAAATTCAAACCCCAGCATAAAAAGCAGAGGTGTAACCAAAGGACAGTGGACACCTTAAGAGAGCCGGAAGAAGATATACGGGTATCTATAGAAAATTAGGTCGATACTATATCTTGATTATGAAAGTGTGCAAAATGGATGACGAAAGTTTTAAAAATGATGACATTAAGTTTCAAAGAAATACCCGTAAAGGATATTTTAGAGAAAAATTGTCACATTTTAGAACTGTATTTAAACCTCAATTAAGCCAAAACCCACATTAAAGTTCTGACTGATTCACAATCTGCAATTTATTTACCATTCATAAAAACTCTATTAGCAGATGTAATTTATGTTTTTGTACGTACATTTTCCGTACTTTCTATGTATTTTTTTATGTTTTGTGACAATGTAAGTAAAAAACTCAAACTGCACAGGAATTTGTAAAACGGTTATATTTAGATGCTCATAATAACTGCAGCAATTGTCTCAGACACAACACACTGCCTTATCATTTGCCAGTCAGTTCAGTACTCAGATCATAATACCACTGTAGTAAATAAACAAAAATGCCAAAAATCACACGAGGACCAAGTGATAGCTCCACCATCAAGCATCTTCTCCAAGGCAGCAAAGCCTGTAAGCCTGTACAGCCCTGTAAGCCTGTAAAAATGTATTTGCTCTCTGACAACCTATGCACCTGCAAGTACATTCCAACAACCAACAAGAGTATTCAATTTTCAACCACAGCATTCATTGTCACCTCGAAAACATTCATCCATTCATCACCTAAAAAAACAGCTAAAATCTCTCAAAAACACAGAGCCAGAAGCCACAGCAGCCAAGAGCTTGGCACCATTTTCTTCAGCTAAATTTGGATTAAAAAATAACCCCAAGTTCTTGGCTGATGTTGCTTCTGGCTCTGGGTTTTTGAGATTTTTTAGATGTTTTTAGGTGATCAAGACCACTATGAATGCCGCGGTTGAAAATTACACTCTTGTTGGAATGTACTTGCGGGAGCAAAGCTTATCAGTTAGCATTTTATATTTTTAATTGCGCTTCCCTCAAAATAACGCCTCTTTGGACTCATGTTGGACTCATTTTTGAAGCACACACACAAATCACCACTTGTACATACAGTACAGTACTTAGTCTTGAATTTTCGAGGAAATTCCGTTCCTCTTCTTCAAATAGTGTCGAAAAATACTATTTGAAAAAAAACGTCCCTACATGTGTCGAGCGCCAATCGGTATGCAGGGACGCAGGGACATATAGCGACGTTTTTTCAAGTAGTGTTTTTCGACTTCTGAAGAAGAGAAACGGCATTTCCTCGAAAATTCAAGACTAAGTACTGTACTGTGTGTGCAAGTGGTGAGTTGTGTGTGTGTGCTTCTGAAATAATGTCTTTAAACAATCACTGTTATCGCTGGTTGCCAGTTTTTCAAATTCTTTCAATATCAACATTTTTTTTTAAACGTCGCAACTAGACTAATAAACAAACATCATTATATTAATTTTAACAACAGCTAAAAAGATGCTGGTAAATTGAAAATAAGCCCTCAAAAAAATCACACACTAGACAAAAATTTGTGGGGGTGGGCGGAGCATTTCGAAGGAGCCTGCTTTTGTGGCCAGCCATGTATGAGAGGAGGCCATCTCTGTCCTTGAATACTATATCTCTCTCCTTGAATACATCTCTCTCCTTGAAACTGTTGTTTGTTTGACTGTTGCACGTTTTGGGTCCAAGGGGCTTTCTTTTTTTGAGACCGTGACCTTTTGCCTCTCGGTGTGTGGACCTCACTCTCGAGGCCGTGACAGCAATATGACACATGGTCTCGTTTGTCTGTAGGTTTTTGTCTTCCCCACCCACACTTTTTTTGCTTATAAGAGCACTGTGGGAAGGGGGGGGGGGGAGAGGCAATGCATATTCCACTTCCCCTCTGTGTTTGTTTCAATACACGCCTTACCCATCATCACACTCAATTGACTATTTGGTTGCATTGCTTGATTTTAAACCATTTAGGCTATATGTTGGCTTTAAGCAAGCTTAATTTATTATTTTATCATCATGAAAATGTGGTGTTTCTTGTCATCATGATAAATAAACCAACTTTATACAATTGAGTTGCTCTCTACTCCTTCCCCCCACCCCCCGTTTTTCACACCACAAATATAAAATAAGTTCGTTATATAAAACTAAAAACGTTAAAAAATATATCACAGATTCGGTACTGAGCACTTTAAATAAAGAAATAGTGCATTCATTGTGGTGGATTCGATAAATTACATTATTAAAATGGGACTGAGGTGAAGTGGGGAAGAAGATATATAACCTAGTCCATAGAAGAGTGGGTTAAGGGGGGGGGGGGGAATGAGGCTTAATGGCGCGTCGACAGCTTGGTCATTAGCGCCAACCTCAGTCACAGTGCAGTGGTCCGGGTTGCCACTGCACCACACATTACAGAGATATTATTCAAACCCCTAACCTAAAGGGGTTAAGGGTGGAATGTGCAGTATTATGGGATGGAATGGATGGGAAGAAGGAGAAACAAAGAATGGGTTGGGGTGAGTGAAAAATAGGATTGTGGGTGGTGGAAGAAAAGGAAAGAGTGGGACTTATAGTGGGGAGGAGAAAGTGAAGAGTGAGACTGAGGGGGAAAAAGTCAAAGGTGGAATTGTGGGAGTTGAGTGGAGGGAGAAAGGGATGATGGGGGGGGGGGGGGGGGG
>JAHWFP010183018.1:10304-42990 GCA_023313725.1 Lithobius niger | reverse complement strand
AGATTGTGGGGTAGGAAGAAAGTTGGAGAGTGTGATTGTGGGTATGGGAAGAAAGTGAAGAGTGAGATTGTGGGGTTGGAAAAAGTGAAGAGTGTGATTGTGGGTGGAAAGAAAGTGAAGTGCGACATCTTAATATTCAAGTAGATACTCCTAGCTTAATCCTTTCTAAGGGGAACATGGACGTGGGCACATTTTTTTCCACACCAGTGATGATGCCAAGGCCAGTCATAATATTAAAGTCATGAGACCTTCTCCCTTCCATACTGTAAAGATAGTACACACACTGTACAAGCTCAGACTCCACAGAAATTATATACTGTCAGTATACATTTTGTAGACTCTGAGAGTCAAAAAGTAAACAACACGTGTACACAATTCGTGTGGAGGCTACGCTGATACACAGTGTCTTGGGACATATTCCCACTCTTCGTTTTCTTCCCCTCATTCCCATTTTTCACTTTCTCCCAAACAGTCCCACTCATCACCCCCACATTATCTCTCTTCATTTTCTTCCCCACCACCAGAATCCCACTCTTCGCTTTCTTTTCCCATCCTGCTCCTTCACATTCATTCTCCGTCTCTTTCTTCAAATTCATTCCACATTCCTTGTTCATGCATTTATCACTTTGCACTTTTGTCACTTATAACATCCATCCTTCTTCACGTTCATTCATTTCTCATTCTTCACGTGTTCCATCCCTATACGTACTCTACGTCTTCCCCATTTCCACTCTATCTCTTTTAGTAGCACAATTGTTGAATGCACCACAACAAACGAATCCACCATTTCATTAAGAACTTCAGTGCCAATTCTGATGATACATTTTTAAATGCCTTTACTACTTAAAATGCTCGATTTTCTGTCATTTACGAGATTTAAAAAAAAATGTTGATAGTAAAAGCATACTTTGGTGAATGGGAGACGAAGTTGGATCGTGAAGCAAAAGTTTGTAGTTTTTAGCAATTATTGTTTACTTAAATGGTATTGTGTACTGATTTGTCAATGACAAGGCAGTATGTGTTTTTATTGGGTTGAGTCTGAGGAAGTTGCTGAAGTGTATCAGCATGGAAATATAATATTTTTACAAACTCCTGCGTATTTCTTTTTTTTTTCACCTGCATCAATACATTTTCGTACATTTCTCCTTCATGTATAATAATTTGTCGTACATTTTAAAATACAACATCTATGTGTTACTCTATTATTTTTTATTAAGGATTTTTTTGCGAATACTCTACATTTGTTATATTTTAGGATAGGAATTTCTTCTGCAATTTATTTCCGGTTTATTAGCATGATGCCTTGTATACAAATTATGGAAGTTTTCACAATTTTATCTCCTATTTATTCGCATGAAGTTATTACTTTTTAAACGTTTACTGCACGTGTTTTGTAAGTTCATTTTTCCTACACCACCTATACTGCTGATGACGTAGAGCAACTGGGTAATGAAGTAAAAGGAAAACTCCCATTGGCGCTGGCGCGTACTCCATTATCGATTGTTAACCGAGAATAATTATTGCGAAAACATTTGCCTAGATTGTTTTCGTTAACCAACAAAAACAAAGTTGAAAGCTTATCAAATAGTGGTCTAGTTCCAATAATAATGATCCAACATTAACAAAACGAAAAAAAGTCCTCACAAAAAAATTGCAAAGTCATCCTCACATTCCCTATTTTATATAAACTACTGTTTCACTGTAAAAGAGAGCTAAATAAATGCTAACCTATTTACGTTTCCTTTTGTACTTATATGTCAGACTGCATGAGTGGGGAATCGAACCCACGACCTGTGAAATCGACGGCCGAGGTCCTACCACCTGAGCCACACAGACACAGACATATAAGTCCATAAGGCAACTTAAGTAGGTTTGCATCCGTATTTATTTAAGCTATCATAAGCCATTGGCTTTCCAAAATGTTCTGTTTAATGTAAAAGAGAGTGTTTAAAATAAACACATTTTAAGACACACCTAGAAAACGTTTTTAGTAGTTTTTAACTGAAAAACGTACAAAGCGTTTTACAAATAGCATGGGGTGAGAAGAAACATTTTAAAACATAAGCCTTTATATTGAGTTGCAGACTTGAAACGCTATTAAAATAAAACATGAGCAACACTTGACAGGCACATGCTTAAAACACATGTGGTGACGAAAGTGTTTAAAATAAAACAATAGTGTTTTTTTTTTCCTTTTAAAGGTATTAAGGCCGCACGGCTACTTTACCTATACTACTTGTTTTTAGTCTTGTCTCGTTTGGTCATGACAGCAAACAGTCTGACTTTTGTTAAAGTGACTTTCATTTTACCTGACGTTTATTCTCTGTGACTCTTTAGCGGAATCTTCTCTCTTTTCTACTAACTGGATAAACGTCAGCCAAAACCTCATTTTGACTGACGTTTATTCTCTGTGGCTCTTTAGCCTTAGTTTCTGTAGCTCTTTAGCCACATCTGCTTCCGCTCCACCGTTTTGTCATCCCGTTTGCTCCACTTTCTACGTTTTTCAAATAGTTGATTGCTTGTAAGTTTTCGGCTGTATTTGTTCTGTAATATTTGCTTAAATTAGGCACCATTTGTCAAAATATGGACGTAAATAAGCATTGTATTGTCGTGCCCTTTCTTTTATATCCTTTCTTCCTTCTTTCTTGCCCTATTAAATAAATATACATAAATCGCTGTAAATTATGTAAAGGAAAGAGGAAACCAAGTCAAAGTGGCAAAATCATATAGAAATTATGTAATACAGTAAGCCGCCTTTATGTACTTTTGTTTCGTCAGAGGGGCGTGACCCGGATTTGAACTGGAAACTCAGTCCATCACCAGCTCACTGGCATAACGCCTTTATCGATATGCCAACTCCACCACTTACAGACGTCATATTAATAAAGGTTGTAAAGCGGGAACAGACTGGTCTGCTAGTCCGAAATCCGGGTCGGGTGACCACAACGAACATGCATATAAAGGTGGGCGCTTATGTATACAGTTCTACGTTATTTCTAGTGTAAGATTTTTGCTGTTTGGCTTGTTTTCCTGTTTCCTGCATTCTTGCCCAATATCCGCCACACAATGATGTCTCATTGTACTCAATATGTCGACGTTAGGAGGAATCCTCCACAAGGCCTGTTGGGGTGAAAGCTCCGCGCCTTGCACCAAGCTTGCAGTTTTTATCTCACTCGGCCTGTTTACGGTGACCCCTTGCTACCTTAGACCGAGGGTACACGTAGGTTTCTTACGTCGCTTCATCTTACGTCGACGTAGCTTACGTCGATGTAGTGCTTAGAACGCTTTAAGAACCTGCGTGTACCCACCTAAAACCATTTCAAGTCGCTTTATCTCAAACCACCTCGATACGTCGACGTAAGGAGTTGAAGCGCTTTAACAACCTACGTGTACCCACCTAAAACCCATTTTCTACGTCGCTCTAAGGATTGCTTCCCTTTGATTGGTTGAAATGAGCGCGCTGAAACGTCACGAAACTAGGACGGCAACCTGTCACTTCGTTAAAACGAAGTCGAAAGCCAGCTGGCTGAATGGGGACTTCGCAATAAAGAGGGGTTTGCTTGATGGGGGGATTAGATAAACGCGACGCAGGAACCCCCGCTGTCGTTTTAACTCACTCCAACTACAACCTCCGTGTAACCACCTCTCTCCTAAAGCGATGTGAGTTCAAGTCGACGTAAGGTAAAGCGACGTAAGATGAAGCGACGTAAGAAACCTACGTGTACCCTCGGTCATAGACGCGGAAATCGAATTAGCCATGGAAAGCTCATAAAATAGTCCTAAGAATACTAGCGAATATCTTGTAGCCGGCATGTTTTAAAATGGGTTTAGAGCAAATGACTCAATAACGGCAGGCGAATATAGCCTTGCGACTGACTGGGGACCATATAGTGACATGTAGATATAGTACACAATGACTGTGACTACACAAGGCCTTGTTTACTTAAGCATCGAGAAAAACAGTGTGTATGATTTGAAAGGTATGTCCTTTTAAAAAATGAATAACAAGTCATGTCTGCCTTCCACAATCTGAATATAAGGAAGCACACGACTAATAATTAAAATGTTGTAAGCCAATAAGGTACACATGGAAACACTAATTGCCACGTTTCGAGTCGGGTATACGACTTTTTATCAAGGAATTTTTAGCACTAGGCTAAAAGTCAAAACATATAAATAAAACCCTCGGTACACCTGCAAAGCACAACTAAAATCTGAAGAAAAATTCAATTCCAAGTTTGTGCAATAGGAATGGGAATATTCGGATAGCTGTTTATTTTAAAATAAGCAGTTATCCGTATATAGTCCCATCTTGCAAAAAATCTGAATTAAACATATTTCCTTTCCTACTAGTGGACTTTGACTTACAAACCACCCCAACAAGCCTCCACCAGCATTTTCAGGAAATAATGTCTTGGTTTCCATACCACGTTTCGTCTTGGCTTATATTCACTTTCAGTTTTTTTTACTTTTATTTCGTACTTTGGTTGTGGATGTATCCAGTGTTTTTTTATATTTTGATTTTTAGGCTAGAGCTAAAAATTGCTTGATAAAGAGTCGTACTCCTGAAAGCATTGCAGTTACTGTTTCCATGTGCACCGTACTGGCTTGTCACATTTTAATAATACGTTCCACGATTACTTAAAAAAAGAAAACCATAATTCCTGGTAAATAGCAACAACAATGAAATATCTTACGAATTTCTCAACAGCCGGTTCAAAAGACGTGTCAGTGACATCAAATATGGAGAACATTTCTAATTTAACAAATTACTCTTTATCAGACGTTTATGAGGTACGAAAAAAACAGACATTTTTCGCTACCAGCCGCTTACATGCTGTGTAGTCAACAGCGACTGCAAAAATCTTTGATGATAACGTACGAAATGCTTCTCAGCACAGAACTTGTTACACATCCGGATTTCCTTATCACACTTCGCGGTTCATCATTTTACAAATAACAACAAACCCAAACAGTGTCGGCCAGTAGCATACAATGCTTTTCTTACAGTTAAATCCCCCCCCCCCCCCTTCTTGGTGACCCTTATCAGATAAGCGTATCTAAATTTGTTGGGTGTTGGCGCCAGCACCAACCCTTTTGAGTCCTGCGGCTTGCTGGGTGTTTACTTCTTACAAATGCGCAACCAGTGTCCAGTTACATCGCTTGTTGTCTAAACACATCGCATTTTGAATGTAAGCGGGGCGGTGTGTTGAAGCTTTTGCCAAAAGCATGCTTTGAATGCAATGCCCTCCCGCCAAAGGCCTTCCAGACACGCTTATAAGAAAAGAGGACCCATGGACCTGCCGGGTAATTCCCTTCCCACGGTTCGTAAAAAGGGAAATAACTGCCCTGAAACCACGATTTTATTTAGGGCTCTCTTTTGTGTAAGTGCTCGCGGAGGGGTGGGCGGGGTGGAGAGCAGCACACGTTGGGGATTCCACCAATCCGGCAAGGGGACGAGCATGAGACACTTTTCTTTTTTCCGGTGGGTGGGTAGGGAGGTTCAGCAGGGAGGGTTGGACGGTTTTCGGCTGGGTTGTTTTTGCCCTACGGCGACATTTCGGAGGGCTTTAGAAAACTTCGTCGCCTTTCTCTTACGTCTTCGGGTAATAAGTTAGTTTGTTGGCTTCGTTGCAAGAAGTATGAGTCGCCAAAATGCATAAATAACTCGTTATAAGAAACATAACAAGGGGGGTTTCAAAAGAAAAATGATTAAAAAAGAAGCTCCCCAGACCAAACCAGTGTCCCCCGCTCCTCCACCCAACCCCATCTCCACTTCAACCCTACCTTAAGCCTAAGGAGCACAAGCGATAATAACTTTTCCTAAACTTTTCAATGAATATTTCGCTTCATTGTAACTCAAGTCGTTAGTCATCACTGCCTTCTGACACTCTGCCAATAAGGTGGCGGCATTTCAAAAAACTTTTTAAACCCTTTTATCCCTTCACAGTTAAAAAAGTTAGTGTGGGAAGAAGCTAGGTACGAGTCGTAGGTCGTGAGTAAGTCTGAGACGAGCGACAGGCTCCCCTTAAAGACTCTCTCTCTCCACAGGTGGCTGACGTTACCTGCTTGCCACATATTAGCGTGGCAATACTTTTTCTTGTCTGACGGCTGAACGTGAACGTTTTTTTTCAACTGATTTTTTTTTCATGCCCAATCTAGAGTCTCTTGTGACACAAGGTCTGCGGTTGTCTGGGTTTGGGGTGTGTCTATAATAAACAAGACATAAAGATTTACAAAGTTTTAAATGTGATTCTGCTTTGCTGGAAGAAAATGTATAGTAAGCTACTGCGAATTAATTAATTGAAAACACGCATTTTTACAGGCTCGCCTTGACCAACGTTTGAAATACAAAGTGAACCTAAGTCACGAACAGCTTTAAAATAATTGTTGATGTGTGGATCTAACATGCAGCTGCACCGTAAAAAAAGGTGTTTTAAAATTACTTTCGTTTGAAAAACGGCAAAAAGACGAACCGAAATATTTCAGTATGTCTTTTGGCGCATTTCCGAAGAAAGTTGTGGGCTTGTTGCCTTATAGCAGGAGAGTAGGCTATAAGAAAACTGTAAACTAAAGTAGACCAAGGTCCAAAATATACCAAACAAAAACTGTAAACATCATTTTTGTTAGGCACGGGTTGGCCGTATGAGCCATCTTAGCTTAAGTTGTTACGTCGCCTTACTTAAACTTTTTTAATAGATAGCTTCGTACCCAAAGGACATTGAGGATTTTTGCCGATCTCTATTTTTAGTCTTTTCTTGAAATTTTGTGATTTTATTGGTTTTTCTACTTTTATTAGTGCATTTTCACGTAACGATCTTCATGTAACGATTGCGCAGTAGGCAAATGCGTTGTTGTGTGGATCTAAGCCAAGCTGCAGCATAAAAACGTGTGTCGTAAATGAGCGCCTTTTAGACACACCTACAGAAAACGTTTTTAGACGATTTTAGCTAAAAAAAAATCACATAAAGCATTTTACAAATAGCCCGGCATGAGGGGGCCGGGGGCCGAGGGAATGAGGCTATAAGAAAAATTACCGCATGATAAGAAACCTTTCAGAACATTAGCGTATATAGGATTGCAGACGTGAAATGTGCTTTGAATAAAACACTAGCGTTTAATTTGCAATATTTTATAAAAACATGCGGAGCGAGCAACAATTTTTCAAATAAAACACTAGCGTATACATTTCTATATTAAACAATTCCATTGCTATACTTGTTTTCAGCATGTTTGTAAAGTGTTGCAACTCAACGTTAGCGTTTTACAACACTTTATAAAAAACAACGTCGACAATACTTTATGTTTCTAAAGGTTTCTTCTCAGCCCATGGTGATTCGTAAAACGGTTTTGAGTATTTCAGTTAAAAACGTTTTCTACATGTTTATTTAAATGTGTTTGAGGATTGAGTTTAAATTAGGGTCGAATTATTATTTTCAATGTATGGGACACAAGCTAAAGATCGAGCAAATTACGTGATTACGTCAGACACAAGTTTGGGCCCGACATAAAATTAGTTACCTTTTTTACTCCCCATTTTTTATGTGCTCCTTCTTTTACCCATTTCATTTAATATCCTCCATTCAGAATGAGGGGAGGGGGGGGGAGATGAGGCTTAATGGCGCGTCGACAGCTTGGTCATTAGCGCCAACCTCAGTCACAGTGCAGTGGTCCGGGTTGCCACTGCACCACACATTACAGAAATATTATTCAAACCCTAATCTAATCTAATCTAATTCAGAATGAATTTACCTTTTGAGTAGCTATTGACCTGACTTGCTTGATCCTTACAGTTGTATTACTATAAACTACGAGTACTTTAAAAAAAAATATTTATTTGGTTACGTATGATACGACAGTAAATCTTTTTTTCTTTTTTCTTTTTCATGAAGCATGTAATTAACATTAAGTTTTATAAACTTACGGGCGGCTTCAGGGCCATGCTGCCTGGGGCACCGAGTAGGGAAGAGTGAAAGAATGGAGGGAGGGGGGGGGGATGCCAAAACGGGGTCAAATATCAGTTATAATAGAGTCAGTTGGATCATGAAGCAGACTAATTTTAATAATTCTAAAATGTAAGACGATTGTTTTCGTCTAGCCACAAGACAATTAATTAGGTAAAAAACTACTAACATTGAATAAATAAATGTGTTAACATTTAAATATCCGCCAAATGTTTTATTTAAAACTTGTAGTGAACCCAGGAGGAGGGCGTAGTGAGGCTTAATGGCGCGTCGACAACGAGGTCATTAGTGCCAACCTCAGTCACAGTGCAGCGATCCGGGTTGCCACTGCACCACACATCGCAGAGATGTTAAACAAACACTCAAAATGTAGATCTTATCACTAACAACAACTGCATTACTGATCAATGGATAATTCGGAACGAAGGCATTTTGTAAATTGCAAATAATTCCTACAGTTAAGGAACAGTTAACATACCAGTTCACAAAACAAACTACAATTAAGTTTAATGTACAAAGGGCAACAGTGATGCTGGGGCACTAAGCTGACTGAGCAACGAGACATGGTATCTATCATTATTGTTTGAAGTTGGGCAACAACTAAGCAACACATAGGAAAATGAAATCTGAATGAGCAAAGCAAGCAAACGGTTTATGAAATGCTACAAGGTTTAAAGTTTTTTTTTTAGCCATTAGTCTTGAGTTTTAAAACTAAAGGTTAACCAAATAACCAATGTGTTGACGTGCCATTTCTTTCATACCCTTCCTTCGTCGTCGTTTCCATCTTCCGCAAGACATTGCGCGTCAATTGGGCGATAAGTCTGTCCTCCTGTCCGGTGTTTTTCAATTTTTGCAGGAGGTACAGATGTATGACAAGATTTAGATTAGGGGTTTGCATAATATCTCTGTATTGTGTGGTGCAGTGGCAACCCGGACCACTGCACTGTGACTGAGGTTGGCACTAATGACCAAGCTGTCGACGCGCCATTAAGCCTCAATCCCCCCCACCCTTCCTTTCTTCGAATTGCTATCAACGATCACTAGTATAAAATTCATGCTCCTTCTTTGTGCCATTACATCTAACATTTAAATAATGCTGTAAATTGACACTTGTTTGAAGTTGACACTCTTTGGACAGTGACTGGGGAAATGAGTGACCTGGAGACCTTTGGTTTCAATGCATTCGCGCACTCTCACCATCACAACCATTAAGAAGCACACTACTGTGTCGCCCTTCAAGTTCTGTATTCATCTTCTGCAAACAACTTATGGCACAAAATGGCACGTACTGGATCCTTGTGTCTTTGCATGAAAAGTGTTTCATCTAGGAAACAATGAAGATCATCCAGGAAAAATCAAACGGGAAAAAATAAGGATACAATATAAGTCTGAACAGCCAGATTGATAATAACGCAATTCACAGGAACTGACTTTGTACGCTAGTAAGCTAAAAACAAAATCATTAACAAATTTTAATACCTCAAGCTCGACTCTTTAAAGCTCAACTCTTAAAAAAAAATATTACGTTATTGAATTGTGGGTTAATTACATATTATTATTACGTATCATTGCTTTTAATAGGATGTGGATTTCGGACTTGAATGTCAAAAAGAAAAGAAAAAAAAGGAAACTGGAGGAATTTGTTGAGCTAATTATTATACCTGGAAGGCGAGGAACAATTACGTTACGTAATTTCAATCGGGAATTCCACGGATCTTTTACATGCAACCATCGATATGAGCGTGAGGCACCACAGGACCCTTCTCTTCCCGAAAATGGCAGGAGTGGCTGACGTCAGACTTGATCCTGGGACTTCTGACCTGACATAGTCGTGCCTACTATTAGGCAGCCTTGCCACGTATTGAAGGTTTGTCAAAAAAAAAACATGCCTTCATACCTCAATACCCTCTTTGTTGCAGTTTTCTGTAAGAAAATACACTCCACTGATTTGTTGACGGTAGGACTTGTTAATGGTACGACATTTTTTCTACAGGTGATTGCCAAACAAAAAAAAAGAACTAGCCATATAAAGTGTCGATAAGTTTACACAATATCATAAGTTTGTGATGGGCAGTACGGAATTGAAGGCTTCACATTAATATCAGAAAAAGTGAAACGATTAATACTTTTTGGAGAACAAAATTATGCTAGCATCAACTAATGGAATACAGAAGATTTAGTTCACCTGAATTTTCGAGGCATATTGTCCGTTTCTCTTCACCAGAAGCTGCAAAAACGACGACTCAAGAAAACTTTCGTTGAATCATCGTTTCTCGAGCTTCTGATGAAGTAGAACGGACGTTATTCCTCGAATATTCAAGTGGACTAAATCGTCTCTAGTCTGTTAGATGGTGCAAGTGTAATTTTGGTCTCCAGTACTGTTATCGTCGATTGCCGATACACCAATACATTTTTGCATTCTTTACATATTATCCTTACGCAACGAAGACAGAACAGGACAACGCATGTAACAATATTATCCTGCCAGCACGCGCGTCACGTCCTTCAATAACAGTCTAAGATCATACCAATACGGTAAACAATCTTGTAATCTTGACGATTTTTTGGGGGTTTAATTTTCATCTAATTTATGCAATTCAGTGGAAACGAAGAAAAAGAAAGACAAATAAATAAATTCCCATCATAGCACTCAGTGACTGCAGATACGGGTTTTTTCCTGCAGTTTCCCCGGATGCTACGACGGAAATTTGTTCAATTAGTTAATTTATGTAGTCAATTTAAACCCACGTTTTACTGGCACAAAGTCGACGACTAATGTCCCAATTCGTTTGATTTTAATTATTTCACCAAATAATTTAGGCTACAACCACCGATGCATTTAAAACAATGTGACGACCGTATTGGGAAGCAGGAATGTGGAATTTCTTTACAATCATTTTCTGGAGGGGGATATTTTTCTTCATTTTAAGCTGGGACAAGGTAACCTGGTGGTTAGCGACTATCTCGTGCAAATGCAAGAGAGCGTAACCTCAGCCTCAGCCCCCCCCCCCCCGGCGTTTTCGGGATGAGAAGGGCCCTGTGGTGCCTCGTGCTCATGACGACTGTGGCATGTAAAACATAGTATGAATTACCAATTGAATTCCGCAATAAGGCCCCTCTCGCCATCTGGCACCATGTCTGGGAGCGTGACAAACAACTGGGGTTTGTTTTTAGTCTTCAAATGAGCAAATCCTACCTTTAGGATCACTAAGTTCACAATTTTGCGACTTCAGGAGCAACCAACAGCCAGGACCCACAGCAACAAACAAAAAATTACTACAATTTTTTTCATTTTTTGGGAGGTGGGAGAGGGTTTTTTTTTTTTTTGCAAATCCTACCTTTAGAATCAGTAAGTTTAAAATGTTACGGCTTCAGGAGCACCCCTACAGCAACAAACAAAAAATGTGCACAACAATACTACAATTTTTTCATTTTTGGGGGAGGTGGGAGAGGGTTTTTTTTTTTGGCAAATCCTACCTTTAGGATCACTAAGTTTAAAATTTTACGGCTTCAGGAGCACCCCACAGCCAGGACCCACAGCAACAAACACAAAATGTGCACAACAATACTATAATTTTTCATTTTTGGGGGAGGTGGGAGAGGTTTTTTTTTTTGGCAAATCTTACCTTTAGGATCACTAAGTTTAAAATTTTATGGCTTCAGGAACACCCCACAGCCAGGACCCACAGCGACAAACACAAAATGTGCACTATAATACTACAATTTTTTTTTCATTTTTTGGGTAGGTGGGAGAGGGATTTTTTTTTAAGGGAGAAACTATTCACAGCCCTTGGGGGCTAGGCATCCATATCTTCAATTTAATTACTTGTTACCCTGGCTTTCCTTTATACTACAAAAACTTTGCACGTAATAATTATTGTACTATGTTCAACATATTTTATAAGAAAGCTAAGTGATAATAATTACTGACAATTAAATTATTTTAATTTTAGAACTTTTTAAAATTTTTATTTAATATATATTTATTTTTTAAAATTAATTTCTTTTGAGCCTTAAGTCAACCGAAGCAATTTAATGCTCATATGGCTGACCGGCTTAAATTTTTTTTAACATTACCAGACCTTTTTGAGAAAACGAAATATCTGGTAAAGAGAGGGCAAACCTGGCGGTTTCAACTGGGAACCCTCCGATTATCGTAGGGGGCCGAAAGATTGGCCAGAGTAAGTTCCCATAGCCTGAATAAGTGCCCTCTCACGCTACCCTGGCGCTATGGCTTCGGCTGGGAGCGCGGCAAAAACTACTGCTACCCTGGCTGTCAGCCCTGGTGGGGACTTTGCCAAGTTCCCCTTTCCAGGGGTTCGACCAGATCTGCAAACCTCCAACTACCGAACTTACACATGCTCCAAGAGACCTACAGTACAACCCCCGCCCCCTTCCCCCCGTCATCTTAACTGACTTCTCGAACGCCGTTTTGAATTCAAGTTCCTTTCATCAATAAAACTGCTATACGGGCGACACCGACGCATATCAGTTTGTAATAGTTTACGCTAATTGTTAGCGACGTAAAAATTATACGTTTGTCATCTATAGGAAACAAACTTATGATTATAATAATTTTGCGACTGATTAGTTTTGGAGTATAAAAAGGTGAAGAGAAGGTGCAATTAGCGAGTAATAAAGAAGGCAACTTAGCTAATTAATTGCAAAGCCACATAAATAGCAAGCACTTAAAAACAACACTTAAAAGGCAAAAGACGTTCACAGGCGCTAACCCTGACGAATGCATGTTGAAAAAAAATGAGCGGGCGTGAAGTTACACAGTGCTTTTTTTTACAGTGAACTTAATTTTCTTTAGACGGACTTCGAAAATAACAGTTGTTTAGCTTTTTACGATGCCACCAACCTACTTATCGGCAGAAAAGTTAAAATAATTTTTCTTGAGTAAACGGCTACATAAACTATTTAGGAGAAATGAAACTCTAAATGAAATGTGTCTGTAAACTGCATACCTGATGGACGATCAACAAATTACTGAAATTAGGATGACGTCATACATCAGCAGTTAACATCCATCCGTTCCAAATCACTAACTAAGAACTACAAAGCAACGAAAGTAAGGCAGAATGGGAGTTCAAGTAAGCGAACGTTAACACATACGGTATTTAGGCTCATATAAACAATCCTCGCCTTTATGTGGAGGAAGACCTGCAAAAGCAAAAGACCAGCGAAAAATATGACGGTATACTAGAGAAAGAGTTGCCTCAATGCAGAGGTTAACATGAAGCTAAAGAACTACAAAAAAAAAAATGTAGACAGCTATATAATATGTAATAGCCATACCTTCACTTGTTTACGCTTAATACTGTATTGTGATGGTTCTTCGGATTTTTTTACGCCTTTTTTAAGAATCTACGCTTATAGTATATGTGTAAAGATAAAATCACCCAAAGAAAAAAAATTCGGTGGGGAAGTAAAAAAAAAAGAGGAAAAAAAGAAAAAAGTGCCAAGTTTAAAATAAAGTCAACTTCGAAAACCAAAACTCGTTTTTTCAGTGTCTTTCTTTTTCTTTTTATTGATTAACCCAAACTCGCATCTGTTGTTTCAATTTAAAATAACTGATTTGTTATTCACAAAATGTGTGTGCTTTCCGAGCCGTAAGAAATGCGTGCTCTCAGCAGGCTCAACGCAGCCTTTGCTGACTGAATACTGATAGGACCGCAACTGTGGCGCATGCGTACTGCTACCGAGACTGCAGAGCCACCAGCGGTCAGAAGTGCAACTGAAAGCGGGAGGGAAGAGTGTCTCTTGAATGCAAACACTACGCCCGTTAATTACATTCTAATGGGTTACCGCCCTTCTAGGAGAATTGCAAGGGCAAACGACTGGCTAATTGAAGTAAAAAACAAAAACACCAGCACTAAGAGAGCAATGTTATATATTAAACTATTTTCACTCCATGATAATGAATGACGAGACTCGAATTTCAAGCGAACGAATACCGGCACACCAATGAAAACCACCTTGTCAAATGCACAAATAAATTGCAAGGCACCCAATTCCCCCATCCCCAATTTTTTTTCAATATTCTATTCATTCCGATAGTGACCTCAAGAGGACAGTTGACTGTTAATAACACCCATACCTATCACTAAGCACACAATGTTTTGGAATTAGTTTATCAGCGATGCCCCAAATGTACCTAAACAACACCACAAATACATGCGTATTATCCTCCTCCCTGCTGCGTAAAAATTTCCACGCTCCCCAGTAGTCCAATAGTTAGCTCTTCGGATAGCGGGAAGCTCATGTGTACGAGGCCTAGTAGGTTTTTTTATGTTGTCACTTTAGTGTATATTGTATTGAGAGTTGGTACTAAGTTCCAAAAGCTACACAAACTAGGATTTTTTGGAAACGGTAAAATCAACAATTTCTTTTAAACTTGTTTGATACACTGTTGTAAAACTGCCGTTTTTAGTTATATAGGTACGTGTTAAAAAAATGAACAAATGATTCTGGCATGAAAAAAAATGTAGGCCTACTTATAGGCTAATTATCTCAAAATAAATGCTGTAGGGCCGATGACCTTGTGCACACAGAACAGCAGTACTGTTGCATGTTGGTTTCGTGACATGCCCTGCTTTAAGTATCATTGTAAGGGGCAGTCTAACAGTCGTGCACTCTCCCACGTGTGTGAAATTTACCAGGTATCTGTGAATTTTTTTATTACATTTATTTACGAATTCAAAGATGGTCGGCAAATTTCAAACACTTATGGAGTGAGTAGCAGTTGAGAATGCCTAGTAAGACTGGGCGAAAGCTCCTGGTTTTTATGTTTTTGCTTTGATTAGGCTTGAGGTTTTTATTTAATTTTATGGAGTGAGTGCATAACAGATGTGTATGTCTTGGATCATGCCAAGACGGAGAACATTTACGTAGCATACGATCATTATTAAAAACTTCAGAGGTGCGGGTACGAAGAAGATCAGACACCGTTAAGTCTAAAATTATTTGTATTTCGCTTAAATATCGCACCTGTTTCTGGCCTGCTCAAAGTAAAAGCAAATAATTAAATACACACAATCATAAACTATTTACCTTGTTCGGATATTTATGCAAGATATGCGCATCTCAGTCGCAGCAAACTCAAATTAAAAAGGAATTACGCTAAATAAATATCGCAGTGTGTGTACAGTTCTTGTATTTACGTAAATGTAAGAACCTGGTGGTAGCCTACTCAAAAGAACCAAGCAAGTAAATGAATAAATAAATAATCATAAACTGGTTACGTGTTTACACATAACCGTAATAAACCCTTTTATCACGTATCATACACGGCGAGACTGAAGTCCTCTCTCCAGTAAAACTAAAACTATTAATTTCTCCGTTTCTATTCAATATATTTCGACCAAACTTGGCCAGATAGCAGACAGCAACTTTTCCAAACTTTACACCAACTTTTATGCAATTCCGTGTAAGAGAAACATAGGAAGCCACAAGTAAATTTGAAAACTGTTCACTTGTTGTTGTTGTTGTTCTTCTTCTTCTTGGCTGACACGGTTTCAGAAAAAAACTACTGCACCTACCTAAAATCTGAAACATGATCCGAGACAGAAATTTCCCTGGGCTTCAACCTTACAGGAACCACTTTTTCAATTGGTCCATCCATTCCGGAGTTACGGGAACCTAGACGATCATTTTGATTGTTTTACATTGTTTTAACCATTGTATTTAGGGAACAATAGCAAACTCCAGATCCAATCTTTGTGCATGCAACAATCGACTGCATGCATAAACCTTTATAGCGCGACACCATAACCGTAAAAAAGGTACACGAATTACAAACAAAAACGTCAAGTGTGCCGTAAAAAAAGGGGTTATACGATTAAAGTTTCATTTTACTTGTTAAAATGTACACGGATAAAATTGGTGATTTTTAATTGAAATAATCAAATGTACAATTCAGAAAATTGGATCTGTTCTAGTGCTGTTGTGCTTTACGTAACGTATATTATTGGTAAAGCACAACACAGCACTTAAACAGATGCAATTTTTTGAATTGTACATTTGATTATTTCAATAAAAAATCACCAATTTTTATCCGTGTACATTTTAACAAGTAAAATGAAACTTCAATCGTATAACCCCTTTTTTACGGCACACTTGACGTTTTTGTTTGTAATTCGTGTACATTTTAACCAGTAAAATGAAACTTCAATCATATAACCCCTTTTTTTAAGGCACATGCACTTGACGTTTTTGTTTGTAATTAAAAATAAAAACCAAGTAAATAAATAAGTAAATAATCATCAATTACAGTTATTTTCCAATGCAGTGCATAGTATCACAGCTATTCTTGATTGGTTCATTCACAAACATTGCTGTTGGGCTCCCACAACACATCCAATAGAAAAGAAAACCATAATGCTACCAAAAAACGACCACCATACAAACAGTACAAACAAGGTGTCAGAGAAATAGTCTGTACGTAAGAAAATGATGATTAACATTTAATTCTTTGCGCATGAGTAACGTTGGACCGTTCAAGCCAGGCACGATGCCAAGCGCTATGCCAGCTGCTGCCGAGTTTTACCTTAATTATTCATCGCCCTCAGTGATTGCCTTATGACGTCATCAGTGCCTGATCAATGGAAAATTTACGACGTACGACGTCTGGAAACTAAAAATGAGTATACAGACAGGCTTTGCTGGAAAGTTTTAGGTAATCTTTTCTGTCAAAGGTAAACTGGAAATAAGCCATCAGCGAAAATCAAGCAATGAAAAATAACGTAGTACCTTTATGGACTAACATTTCATTCAAGTGATGTGACCCGTATTCGAACCGGCAAACCAGTCTTATCAACGGATCACTACCATACCGCCTTCACCGATATGGCCAGCTGTCCACCGGCGTAAAGATACGATCACAACCGTGACCAACACTTCATTCGAGGCTCGGTCATAGGCAAAGGAGAGGGAATACAAATAAAATACACTCATAAGGTTGTGACTTTAATAATGGGTTCAGTGAGTTATCTTTATGCCAGTGGACACGTAGCCATATCAGTAAAAGCAGGATATGGTAGTGATCTGGTGACGGACTGGTTTACCGGTTCGAATCCGGGTCATATCACTTGAATGAAACGTATACTGTAGCACTTTATTTCTAGTGTATGTTTTTTGCTGATGACTAATTTCCAATTTACCTTTATGTTATTTACAGCGATTTACGTCTATTTATTTCTCTTTCGCTGTGCTTTGTAAGTGAGTATCGATTCGTATTCCCTCTCCATTGCTTATGACCGAGCACATTTGGTCGAATGGAACGCTGCTCATGGTTGTGACCCTAATATCGGTTTCAGTGAGTTATCTGTATGCCAGTACACAGGTGGCCGTATCGGTAATGTTAGCGATCCGGTAAGCTACTGGTTTACCAGTTTAATCCCGGGTTAAATCACTTGAATGAAACGTAAGTGCATAAAGGTAGTTTGCTGTACTACGTTATTTTCGCTGATGGCTTATTGCCAATTTACTTTTACATTATTTACAGCGATTTATGTATATTTATCCGATTGTCACAGATTGTAAGACTGCAAGCATTTACTCAAACCATGACGGATTTACGTAATCCAGGTAGCGTTTTTACCATGGCAGCCACATCACTGCCATCGCAATTAAATTCTAGCTGCGAGAATGCAAAGACGAGTCGTCGCATAAACGCACCCTAACACTCCATAGTGTTGCCTAGCGAGTTTTGTACTCGTTTTGTATTTTCTTCCTGTTTGTGAACAAGACACGTAGGAGGATTAGGGCGGAAAATTAACACGTGTGTCTGCTTTTATTGAGGTTATTTCAGGAGGTGACATCCTTCAAAACGCCCTGGTAATTACTTCAGCCTAATGCAGATTTAGTTGATCGGTTCTCAAATATTAGCCTTGGGTTTCGAATCAGCCTTGGGTTTACACGCTGCAAAGTATTAAGCAACCTGGCGTTTAATCGAGAAAATACGGCGCTTTTAACTTTTAACTTGGCAGTAGTTAATTTCAACTAAAGGCACAATAAATAAATTTGAAAGGTTTTTTTTTAATGACAGAGTTTAATGTACAGTGCATCGATACTGTTTTAATCTACCGATTTCACCCAAGTCTGATAAAGTGGTAGGCTAAATTCTCTTTAAATTATGACCAACATTAAGTAGCCTAGGCTACATAACATACATAGCGGACTAACATTTAGAAGCCGACGTAGTATAACGACGACAAAGTGAAGTTGTTGCCAACTTAAAGAACTTCACGAAGAATTCCGGAATGCTAGCTTCGCCAGTCAAAACTTTCTCTTGTGCCGACGATCCTGCACTCCTGTGGCAAATCGCAGAACTAAAGCCGAACAAAAGCAAGTTTGGGTGGGGTGGGTTGAGATGGCACGCAGCGCATGACAAGGGGCTGTCTTGTGTGGGGCAGACCGGAATTCAGGCGAGGCATTCCTCTGGAAAAGAATCGCGAAATTGAAGAAAAGAACATGTTTGCATACTAAGGAGTTGAGTTTTAGAAGCTTTGTTACTTTCTGTTGCTTTTAAGCATATTCTACCCACTCCCACCTCTCATAACTGACGTCACAATAATTTACTCTTTGCAGCGTGGCATTTCATTCTGCGTAACGTAAATTGACTCGTCCAAGCGCAAGAAACTTCAAATCGGAATTAAAGTTGAAACATTTTTGTATCAAAATGATCTTAATTACCACAAATCGATTTTTCAGTACCCAATAGATATATTTGACATGCTAATACTTGACCAGTTATAGGGCCGAATTTCTGATAAGTCTTAAATCTTTAGCGCCAACCTCAGTCACTGTGTAGTGGTCCGGGTTGCCACATCGCCACACATTACAGAGATGTTAACCAAACCTTAAATCTAGATCTTATCGTATATCTGTACCTCGTGTAAAACTTTAAAAACCCAGGACAAAGGACAGAATCAGGATGTGATAAGTTAGTGCAATGCTTTTGCTGGTAAAAGAAAAGAAAAGTAAAGAAAAGTAAAAAGAAGAAAAGAAAAGAAAAGTAAAGAAAAGTAAAAATGTAAGGAAGGGCGCTTCAACACAATAATAACAAAAGTGGTACTGCAAATCGCCAGAATACATTGTGAATTAAAAATTCAAAACCGAACCCACGGCAGGCAACCATCATCTCCGAAAGCATTTAGTAACCTTTCTACAAGAACGCGTCTTAATCAGAAATCGTTGTTCTCAAATATTAATTTAAGTTTGTTGGTAATAGTCTGAAATAGCATGACATTCAAAGTAATTTGTTTTTTCCGTAGCACAGCAGATGGCAAGCGATACTGCTATTACTAAATTCTTAATTCTACCGTAATTTTGAAAAATTATAAGATGTATGATGGTGGTCGGCAGGGGGAAGGGGGTAGAGGGGGCGAGTTTAATAATTTATTATGAGTGTTGGGCGCAGGAGTGGGGATCAGGGAGTTCACATCACTCCTGGAGAAGCAATCGGTCACCCACGTTTTATATCAAGGTCATCCATGTTCTTACAACGTGTATCACACCACGAGAGAGAATAAATTAGACACATGTATGTAGGTAACATAGTTTTATTAGTATGGGCAAATGCAAATGCAAAAAAAAAAAAAGAAAAAAACTCGGTATTATAAGAACTAGGTCACAGAAAAAATGCGGGTTTGTGACCCCTGAACTAGCGTGCGATGTTTTCCCTTCGCGTCTAAGTTGGGATGGGATGACAGCCGTTCTATGTGTGACTTAATTCTTATAATGCTAGCCAGATTGCGTCATTTTTTGCATTTGTATGGAAACTTTCTTTCCTACAAGTTTCTGAGTTATTCTCATTAAATTAATATTAAAAAATTAGCAGTATACAATGATGGTTCTTGTCATCATAGTCGCCCCTCCCGATCTTGTCGTCATGGTCTCCCTCCCCTCATCACATCGGTTACATCCCGTTTCGCCAAAAAGAAAGCAGATTAACAGCTTTTGCCTCAGGGGCCAGTCCCGTTTCGCCAAATCCCGTTTCGCCAAAAACCGTTCACGAAAATTTAGGCACACGAAACATTTAAAACATTTAAACACGAACACTTGTAACTTGATAATGGTCAGACATTTATAGACAAACACCCGTTTTGTAGAATAATTTGTTTCAAATTTCGTGCCTCGCTCGCGCTCCCGCGCTCACTGCGGCTAAACACAAAACATCACAAACCGCAACTAATCACAAATTACTTCCAACTAGGCATGCCTCTTTAACTTCTGCAATGTTACATTTTTGAAGAATATTGTGATTCTGCAAAACGGGATTCTGCAAAACGGGAATTCTCGTTTGGAAAAGGGTAACCATCACGTGTATAACTAACTATTTTAAAAAGAGAACCTTGGCAGTGACGTAGAGAACACGTTTTTCCGTCTGCATGGCCAGTTTTCTGAAAACGCTAATAAATCAATTGGTCTTATTCTACCACTGCTTGTCGCTGTTAAATGTTTGCCTTTTAAATCCCCATTACATAGAAATAAGACATTAAATTTCGTGTACGTAAAATTTTGACAAATTCGTTTTGGCAAAACGGGATTTGGCGAAACGGGACTGGCCTCTGAGGCAAAAACTGTTAATCTGCTTTTTTTTTTGGCGAAACGAGATTTGGCGAAACGGGAGTTCACAATCACATCACCCAATTTACATGACTGTTCGTTGAGTAGTAGGCTACTTGAGTCATAGAGATGGACTTTATATTATCATTACTTTATTAAACTTTATTTATCACTACTCATAAAAGGTCAGTAAATAGCATCGATATTACTTTTTTTTTCCAGACAAGAGCAAAAAAGGTAAACGGAGCGTTGCACGGAACGTTTTTATTCCATTTTACCAACTTAAAAAAAAATGCTCTTTACGCACTCACGTTTCGTCGGAGTGGCATGACCCGGATTCGAATTGTCAACCCAATTTGTCTTCTTCTCCATTGCCTATGGCCGCAAGTATTCTCGGCCGAATGGAGCCCTGGTTACTGCTGTGTACTATCGGGTTCAGTGAGTTGTCTTTATGCCAGTGGAGGAGTGGCCACGGCGATAAAGTCGCTATGTCTGTGATCCGGGGGGCGAATTGGGTTGCCACTTCGAATCCGAGTCATGCCACTTCGTAGAAATGTAAGTGTATAAAGGTGGCTTACTGCACTGCTTTACTTCTAGTGTATGATTTTATGCTAGACAGACAACTTAAATAAAGATCCTGTTGTGTAGGCCTAACCGATTTTTTGTGAATTACGGTTTACTCGTGGCAGACGGAAGGTGTGGGGGGGGGGGGGCGGGACGGGCGCCGGCCCCCCCCCCCCCCCCCCCACCACCACCACCTAAACAAAGCTGGCGTAATGCTAAATAAATACCCAAGACAGTTAGCCCAGACCTCCTACCTGGCCTTTTCGTTGTGTCACGGTAATACCTAAAATCATCGTGTTTTTTTTTTAGACGGATACGTATCATTTGAGAGAACAATCAGCTAATTTACTAGTTTGATCAGAAGCACGCAACGCACACTTCACCTGCCCATTCAGTCTGTCACACTGACAGTTTATGGCCGTATTATAGTGCATTAAAAGGTTGCAGGAGGTAAAAGTTCCTGCTAATTACAAGCTTCGATGATTGATTACTTCAATTATTTACTGGATTTACTCTCTTAGACGTTTGAAGTAGCAATTAAACAGGAGGCCTTAAACATTTCACACCTTTGTGACGCTATTCTACATTTTCACCTTTGGTAAAGAAGGGCTGCTTGTTGTTTTCTACGACTTATGATTGGTATCATCATACGTTTACAATGCTGATAAATTATTTTTTCATTAAGGATTTTTCATATTATTAAATTTTAATTACTGGTGTCTTTAGCCTATACGAAAATATCGGTGCAGAAAACATGGGTCGAAAAATAAAGTAAAGCAGTGATATAAGTCCACACTTGGCATGTATCTATTAAGTTATTCTGCGAGGAGAATACCCTACTATTAGGCCTGTGCATTCGTTACAAAAGGTTAAATAGGCTACCTCACAAGTACCAAAATGAATTCTGTCTCATGGACGTGTTTACAGATCGAGTAGTTCACGTATTTTTTTTAATGACATTAAATTAAATTAATATATTAAAATAAATTAAAGAAGAAAGTAAGAAAGTAAGTTTCAGTTGACAACGAAACATGCAACAAATACACTTTAACTTTGAATCATAGCAGTCTAATGAAACTGATATAGTAAACAAATTGGTCGAAAACACAATAAACAAAACAAAAACACACTTGACATTGCGTTCACTAATTGTCCGAACCTTTTTCAAGAGGACGAGAAAATAATTCAAAGTATGTAAGAGTCAACGTGTGTTCATATAGTAAATGACTTTCATACTAGGCTTATACGCAGCACAGTAACAGTGTTTGATTAGGTAGCCTGGGTATCTAGTGGGCAATTTGCCATTGGTCACGTGGTTGTCTCTTTTTTGAAAATGAAAAGGGCAATTTCTGCAGAATGTTCACTTGATGAAAATAACAAGTAGGGGGTGAATGAGATTGATCACAATAGTTGGTTGTCAACTCGTAAGGAGGCATGGTTTCCTGAAATGAGGTAGATGACAGCCATCTCGTTTGGAGACAGGATGAAGGATATACAAAAAATATCTCGATGTGATGGTACATATTTTGTGCTATCTGTTAATGGTAGGCATGACTGGGTTGATAGGATGTGATTGAATAATTTGTTTTGCTCATTGAAAATTTCGAAGGGTCAGGGTTGAATCTGTTTCTAGTGTGGGAGTTTCTCAATGGAGGATAGTGGTTTTAACAGTAGTAATAGTGGTTTTAATAGTGGTATATTGTTTCTGGTTTTTCTGTGTTGAATAAAAAACTTTGAGCTTTTCATAGTGTAGCGGGGGGGGGGGGGGTTGAAATGAAAAGTGATCTGACTCACACATAACTCTCATCATTTATGACAGTGTAACATTACCAAACATTAAATATGGGAACCATCAACCAATCCTACCTATATGAGACTCAATTATTTGACCTGTTACATGAATGATGTGTTCTCTTGGCTTAAGAACACCAAAGCTACTGCCACTACTTTTTCTGATTTCGCTTTCACCTATCCATTCAATTCACTTTTGAACAGAAAGATCCAGACGGCTCCCTTCCAATGCTCAGCATTCATTGTCATCGCACCCTGTTCCTCAGAAAACTTTTCACAACACATTATCTCAAATCAACTCAAACATCTCGCTCACTTTATTTCAATTCTGTATGGTCCTGAAAGGTATTCTTGCTGGAGAGGTAGGAAGGTCACTCCAAGACTGAATACCACCAACTTGAGATCACAGGATCTTGAACAAATACGCCTTACATGGTTATCAACCTAACCTAGTTCATCTGACGAATAAAAAAAAACAACGAAGCTCCCCCTTCCCCAATTTCATGCCTCCGCTGGATTGGACCTGCATCCCGTTTACACCGGCATCTTTCAAGAAATCCACCAAATCTTCATAAATTGGTATTAAGAGTCATCGCAAAGCCAAAAGAGACGATTTCCTACCTTCTTCGCTCCATCTCTTGCTTCACGGTCCACTCATCGCTCACTGTTACCCACTTGCAGAAATCTTCAAGATTCCATCTCGAATCCTTGGTTGACACGCCGAGAGGCATAGTGCGCTACATCTGGTACGCCACATGCAAGGGCGCTTATATTGTGCCCGTAAGCTCGATCATGGTAGACCATAGCAAGAATTGACAAAAAATACGCGGTTGTCAAACACATTAATGATACCCACCAAAACATTCCTGTGGCACAGACGGCTATTCACCATGAATGCGTTGAAAACATACGTCTACACCTCGAATCTATTCGATAACTGTCGACTAAAACCCGGTAAATTACAATAAAAAAGTTCCGTGTTACGGAGAGGCGGAAGTGAGGAGGGGGGGGGGGGAGGATTGAAGCTTAATGGTGCATCGACATCCAGGAGGAAGAAATTGTATGACGAACTTCCTGTTAATTCCATACGTCGTGTATCATGATGACATCATGATTTAAGATAGCTGACCCTCTTGTTGTGCAGTAGGGCGTGTCGCTATATTTTTGTAGCCTTTAATTTATATTGCAAGTTTACTATACTTGGATTGACTTTATTGATTTTTTGCATCTTCACCATGTTTTGTGATTCGTAGTTGGTCAAGGAGCATACTTAGTCAACGAAAATTAAATTTTACTTCAGTGCCACCTGTGTGTCATACTGTGACATGATGTGTTCCAAACAGTGCTTTAGTAGAAAGTCCGGGAGCACAACTCGGAGGGCATTGACAACGAATGACCATTGCATGCTGGACCTTTAAGGCAGGCCAGACGGCTTCCTCCACCCTCTTCCGGTTCACAGGCTGACCACCCAAAATGAATCAAAGGAAATTGAGGAGGGGGGGGGGGCGTTCTAGTTTAACAAAACAGTGTGATGACGCCCAACAAGACAGCCGGCATGTCTCTGAAGTCCCAACACCCTCCCACCTCTCCCCTACCACAATAAATGTCTATCTGGTCCTTCAGATTACAATTTTGTGTTTTAGGTCAAGCAAAGCCAGCAATGCTCTGCTTGAAAGTTGCAGATCCATCACCTGTCTCCAAACAAGTTGACTAATATTTACCTCACTTCATCAACCATGCCTCGTTAGGAGTTTGGCCCATGATAAGTGTTGTCATCCATCTAAGTGGCCACCACAGTTATTATTTTCATCAAATGAACATTCTACAGAACTTTTTCCGTGTTACAGAAATGAGACTATCACGTGACAAATGGCAAATTGTCCAAGTGGATACCGACGCTACCTATATCCAGCAGTGTTACAGTGTTGCATGAGTATGCATGTCTTTTACTATGCGAACACACCTTGACTGTTACATACTTGGAACTATTTTCTCGTCCTCTTAGAAAAGTTCACGCAATTAGCGAGCGAAGTATCAAATATTTTATTGTAAGTTTCTTGTGTTTTTAACCACTATATACCAGTGTTTTTGGCCTCTTGATCCAACGATATTTTATTGATCACTTACTACCAAGAGTATTGAATTGTATCATAGTGTCTCTTCCAACAGCCGGTTGAAGGTTGGGGGGGGGGATTGAGGCTTAATGGCACGTCGACAACTTGGTCATTAGCGCCAACCTCAGTCACAGTGCAGTGGTCCGGGTTGCCACTGCACCACACATTACAGAGATGTTATCCAAACCCCTAATCTAAATCTTGTCATACATCTGTACCTCCTGCAAAAATTGAAAAACACCGGACAGGAGGACAGACTTATCGCCCAACTGACGCGCAATGTCATGCGGAAGATGGAACCGACGACGAACACAATCAAGATGGCGACAATCAAGATGGCGGTTGAAGGTGCTGTCACAATTAATTCCGGGACTGCATTCAAGGAATAAATAACTCTCAAACTGAAGCAAGACGTCTTAAAGTTCAAAAAATCACACTTACGCCACCAGAAACGTCGAAAACAACACTTTTCTTAAAAACACTTGAATTTACGGGGACAACCGTTTCCCATCTTTCGAAGTAAAAGATGCGCCGGCGGCTTCAAAATTGGAAGCTTTGAAGCTTAGACACTGCCGCCGCATCTTTTGATTAGGAAGAAGGGGAACAGTTGTCTCCGAAAGAAAATTCAAGTGTTCTTAAGAAAACTGTTGTTTTTAACGTTTGTGCAGGTGGTGTAAGTGGGATTTTTTTTAACATCAAGATGTATATGTACGATCAACCACTGTTGTAATCGGTTACCTATTTTGAAGAAAGACCGTCCAACAGTGTTGCGGACTTCGGGTTTCATCAATTTCATGATGTGTCCTCTGATACGGATGAAATTGTGACGTTGAACAAACTGGTTGACAGGCAAAATCGTTCTTCAGACAGAATTTGACGAGTGTTGATTAGTTCTATAGCTTAGGAATTAGGAATCGCCTATCAAAAGGGTTGCCAGATCAAGCCTTTTCAAACATTTACTTTATGATTATATTATATGGTAGTCTGTCACAATTACTTACAGTTGTGCCAATAAGGAGAAATAACTTTATTCACTAGATATACAACTTTAACCCACTTTCCCTCGTGGTCACAATGGCTGAGCGGTGGGCAGAGTTCAGTCTCGATATCTGAAGAAGGTGATGTTATTGGCAACTGGAAATGGGACCATGGCAAAATCCATGTCAGATTTGTCAGTTAAGTGCAGTCCAACAGCAGTTATGGGGTTTATTATGGACTACTCTGTGGCGCGCATGACTGCTTTGTGCCCTGACGTGCCTATCATGTGACTGGTATGGCCCAATCAGGCGGCCAAACTGCTATTCTTCGCGTTCGTCAGTAGCTAACTCACGTCACAGCACAGAGCCGTCAGGCGTGCTGAAGATCGGTTTCTCGTATCAATTTCTTTACCAGACTTTTTCTGCTCTCAAATATCTAAAAAAAAAATATATATATATATATATATATATATATAATCGGAACCGAGCAATTCATCTACACTATCATTAGCTGCTTCAGATGCCTAAGGCTCAACAAAACTTATTAAAAAAAAAACATGATTAATCATATCTCTTGTAGTGTGTTAAAAGCCACATTCTCAGCAACTATTACGTGGTCGAAACTATTAAAAAACAAACCAACCCCCAAAAACGAAAATCTACAAATTTAAATCCTATCATTTCGTTGCAATTCCCATAAATTATGTTAAAACAAATGCAGGAAGTGGTTTTTGTGCAGACAGGAGCACCAGCTGGCAGATAGAAGAATGTCTGTCCGCTTTGCAGAATAATTCCATGAATCGGAGGAAATTATAAACATGATGTGCTTTAGATACATATTTCAAGGTTCTGATGGAAACTATTAGGCGGTTCAATTTCTTGCATAATTCAGACGTCAGTACGGGGAGAAAGAAACCTGCCAATACGAAATAACTAAAACTGCTGAACACCTGCACTCCGACAGCAGAATTTGAATCTGAACGTTAATTCGGCAGGCAAAATCGACTATTCATAAAATGTGATGCTAAGCGATTGGCTAACATTTCAAGAAGATTAAAAAAAAATTCTTGCAACAGTTTGAGCCAATTTTATGTTTTAACCAAAAATCAAATAACCCATCAGTGACTAAAATGACTAACATACCCAGTGCAATTATGGGCTGGGGGGGGGGGTGGAGAATTAGGATTCAATGGGAGCGGGGTTGAGGTTTATTGGCGCATCGACAACGAGGTCATTAGCGCCAACCTCAGTCACAGTGCAATGGTCCGGGACTTCACAGCCAGGTCATTGCTCTTTTCTACTACATTTACATTGTGAGAATATGACCCAGCTACTATATTCTCTTTTAGAGGGTTAGTAGCTGGGTCATATTCTCGCAATGAAAACGTAGTAGACAGGGCTCTACGAATGACTGGATTATAGTCTCCAAAGAAAAACATAGCAGCTCTTTATCAATGGAGGTTCCGAACCAAAGTGCAGTAGTTGGGTCTCCAAGAATATCATGTAATTTTTTCCCTAACAAAAACGGAGTAGCCGGATCTCTAATCACGGCCGGGTCATATTCTCTAAATGAAAATGTAGCAGCTTGGTCTCGGTTAATGACCGGATTATAGGCCCAAACTCGAAATGCAAGCTTTATTAAGGTTCCCCGGCAACTCGAAAAAAGCGACCAAAATGCAGCAGAGTGGTCAAGACCTGTGACTCTGAAGCTACAGGATACCCGATCGAATCTAGCAACTGATCTACGTACATACGGAACTCCAAAAACATTGCTTTCTCAGTACGTGAATGGGAATCAAGGTCATTACTAGCGATGGCAGCAACAGTCTAGCTAATCCCGCAAAAAAAAAAAATGGGTACATTTACCACCCTATTCTTGCTAAAAGTTCAGAATGATGCAAATTGAGCTTGTTGAAAGAGTGCTTTATTATTTTTTTAAAATTTCGTTAGGCTACATTGCTTGGAAAATACATGTTATTTCCACCGAAATTACTGAATGTGGTGGAAACTCACTGGAGACGTTCTATCCAACGACCCCTTTTTTTTTTTATACTGGATACAAACGGAAAAACAGGGTTAAGCTTCTAATTATTTTATTGTAGAGCAAATAGTTCTGCTGTTAGAATTTTGTTTTAGTTTCCTTCTTAATGTTCCAATGACCTTGCTGTCGACACGCCATTAAGCCTCAATTCCCTCCCCCACCCAAGAGCTGGGTGGTCTGAAAGCTGGTAATGTTTTAATTACTTAAGTTCTTAAAGAATTATTAGGGGGAGGGGTGGAAATTGAGGCTACAGAGTATGAATGGTTACACTGGGGAGAGCATTTGCATACACTAGTTTTTATTGGCGGAACTGGCCGAGACCTAACTCTCTGCGACGTCAACTGCATTGTTAGATATACACACAGATAGGGATGGTGCCAAAGTTACGCCACCGGATTTTTGTTTATTTGTTTTGTTTTTCAAGAAGTTTTGTTTCTCAAGAAGATCTCGCTTACAAATAACGGGAGACATGGGTTATCCTGCAGTGCTTGATAGAAACAGGTGACTACAGATTAACTTTATCATCCGAGCCAAGAGAAAACAGACTTTACTGAACTCTGGCAAACGTTATTCCATTAAGGAAATGCATTAAATGACCTAATGATGTAAGGCCAAAAATTGAAAGCCCCCGCGCATTGGGCAACCAGGTCATGCGGCCAATAGTCGTCACGGCCAAAATACACAGCGACGTGCCGCGCGGCCACGTCCATTTTTCATTGCTATTTCTAGATCATGTAGTGAAAAATGAACACGGAGCAAGTATGGTCGACCTGTGGTCGCTTGCACGACACCCGGGATCTCAGTGGCCGCTGCAACTGACCGAGTCACGCGGCTTGGTCGCTTAGTGCGCAGGGGCCCTGAGTTAAGGTTAAAGCCTACCTGAAGTGTCAGTTCGTCTTCACTTCATCAAATCCAATTACATCTAGGATCCAGTTTGATATGGTAGGCTATACGAGACATACTAAATAACCAGCCAGGGGCTCCTATACGCCCCAAACGCATTGGTATGCGTGGATACTTATAGCATAGGAAAAGCCTAGGAACCAGACGAACAGGTTGAGACAGTTGGCCTTTGCGTAGCATTTTTTCACCGAATACAGGAATAATATAGTTTTAAAAGGCTTTTAAACTGGAATTTTTTTCCTGAAGTTGTTTGTGGAAGGTTTGTTTTATTATTATTTTTTTTGGGGGGGGGGGAGGGATGAGTTGGCAAAGGGGGAAGCTTGAGGCAACATTTTCTAGTTCAAAGCATGCTTAACACGACACTTCATTTTGATTCTACAACGTTTGAAAAGTAAGTGTGACCGATTATGTCAGTGCATTAGCACCGATGGCGTAAATCGTAGAGGGAGGTTTACTTTGACTACGAATATCAAGCACACTTGAAGCAATTTCAGCAAACTTTAATTTATTTTATTTTGCATTTTAAATGCTTCGTCAGGCACGTTTTTAATTAATTGTGGTGACGTTTAAAATTAGAAAATAGTGACGTTTAACTCGTATCCCAGACATCGTCAGACCTTCTTTTGACGATCAAACTGGTACAAAAACACCTAAAAATTTAGTACTCAAATTATGTAGAGTACTTAGAAGTATATCATTCAGATAAAAAAAAAAGCACTTGATATGACCAATAAAGATGCCCATTGCACGCCCACTATGCCCGGTTCCAGAAAGAACGCCAGAAAGGATGGTGAATTCACGGGTTATTCCAGGGTCACGCGATCTGTCCTGTAAGAAATGTTGTCCAGTGGTTCAAGGATGCTCTAGTCAGGGCTTCTAGTAAAGTGGCACACTTCAGGAAGAGTTCTAAGATGGTTAGGGACTAGCTCCCACAGTGAGGCTGAAGGGTGCTACAGGGCCGTAAGTACCTAGAGCTGCAGCCAGTACCCACCACAGGTGGTGCAAGGTACTTCCTGTAGTATATCCTGGTATCCCATGAGTCATCTCTGCTAGCAGCCACCTCTAGGGGCTGGCAAGGCCAGAGCCATCCTGACCACGGATCTCTAGGGACTGGAGTAGCCTACATCAGAGTACATAGCATGAATACGTAAATAACGATACAGAGTATACAGAGTACATAAAATGGAACACAGCGTCAAGGTAAAGAGGCTCACTAAGGCCCTAGCGTAAGGTATATGACGAAACTGTGGAAACCGTTGTTACACCACCCCAATCCCACACCCACCCCCACTTTTTTTTTTATAATACTAAACGGCCAAAATTACCTCAGCCACATATAATACGTTCCATGGTAGCGAACGGTCCTACCTAATTAGTGGAATCCTATTTTCGTCGCGTCGGTTTCTTGTCCTAGGCAGCAGCGTTGTATTTGTGCAGCCTTACACTAGACAATTTTCGTAACTATGTTTCTCCATTTTAACTCTCTCTCCAATTTGTACTATCATCAGTTCCACTTCAAAGTTTGGTTCCGCTACAAAGTTTGGTCCAAGACTTGTTTTTAGACGTCTCATATATTTTATCAATAGTACGAACACACCCTTAATTCCGTGCACGCCCAATTGATGCCCCTAAGAATAGTTGCCATATAAAAGGAATTTGAGAATAACCCAGATTCATCAGCCGCCACGGAATAAATTATAACGGAATAAGCACTAGAAATTCTGGCTGAGCTAACATTGTTAACCCTTGCCCGATGAAGGAAAAATAAACTCACGCAACCACCACAAACAAATACGTAGGACCACTTCCAAGCTTTTTGAATCTGCTTCGAATAATAAAAAATTCTCATTTAAATAAAACTCAGTGCAATGCCATGAATTTTATGAATGTGCCTCATTTTGATTTGAAGAGTTCAAAACTGCCTTTATTTGAACCTACCACAACAGAGCAATCTCATAAAACTAATTTCGCAAAACACGAACAAATTGGCATTCCACTTCCCCTTGTCTAGAAATCACTAGGGGGGGGGCCTCCTTTTTTTCCAGAGAGAAGTTCAAAACAAAGCCGTACACTGATCGCTCCAATGTTTATCTGCGGAGGAATGCAATGATCTAGCGCCGGAGGGATTTAATCATAAAGATGTTTATTCCGTATTGTATGCCGGCTCTTCACATTTTTTAAAGCTAGTTTCATAAACGTGCACAAAAATCAATAAAGGATGCCCTGCCAAGCGTACGAAAAAAAAAATTATTCTCCGGGTACGAAGCTATATGATAGCTTATTTACTCTAGATAGAAAAACAAGTCGAAATTGAAAAGAGGTAACCAAAAATGAAATTGGTAAACAAATGCGATCAACCATGATGTTTGTGGCAATGTTTTAACCAAAAACTGAATCCAGGGCAAAAGAGGAAAAGGATCCTCACGGAACTTTTCGTGTAACCATTTTATCCACCCAAAACCAAAACTGGTAGAAAAACCCGCCAAGTTTCCAAAGAAGGTCGGCCTTTGAAGGAGAGTGATATCGTTCCACCAGGGAAAGGCCGCCAATGTTAATCCTATTAGCCAAGTTGATCGCACATATACTAATAGTTCGAAAGTTAAATGAAAACTAGAAGATGGCTACTAGCGGTAGCAATCTTCAAGTTTTCATTTTACGTCCAAAGTATTATTCGGTGCGATTAACTTGGCTAATAGTATGAACCTTGGCGGCCTTTCCTTGGTGGAATGATATCACTAACAATACAGAACATTAAAACAATGATAACCAGAAAATAATGCCAATCAGCAAACTATAGTAGACTGAAGATTAAATAAATCCGTACGTTTGTAAGGATTACAGAAGACCAACTTGGTATGTCAAAGTATCACGAATTAGAATACAAAAAAACAACTCCTTTGATCTTTAAGGTAAAATTTAACGAACATGCACTATAAGGCGACATATGCCACTGTGTATCTTTATCAATTACAGTTTGCTGTGTATCTTTCATGCAAACTGTAATTGATAAAGATACAAAACATTAAAAGAAGCTAATCCAAACTGCATGGTACGCCAGAGTAGCACGAATTGGAAAACAAAAACGAACTCATCTGATACTTTAGGGGGGGGGGGGGATTGATACTTTAGGAAGGTTTAACTGATCCGAAGTCAAAACAGCAGAGGGACACAAATCTAGACACACGCTAGTGTGTCGCACCAAGTTAGGCAACAATCATCACGACAAACATCACATCAATTCAATTGTCGAGGTTGTAAACCATTATAGCGCGACGCTCTAGCGTCAGTGTCTTATATCTTGAAGCATAGTTGGGCACATTTCAGGTACTTCGGGAAAACTAATAATGCGGTACAAAAGCTTAAATTGTGTTGAAATCAAGAGCAATGACCCACCTGACAAATATTAACTCTTGTAGGAATGCCAGCTAAGCTGCTTTCAATGCGAAATCTGACCCTCAATAACGTTGCAAATGTGCAACTAGCTTGCTAGCTAGCTAGCTAATTTTAGTCCGCTCGTCCCCATGTTATTTCCATAGGGCAAATATTCATCGATACCGAGATAACGGGAAGCTTCAATTTATGAAATTGGACGAATGGCTGCAGTACGATACGAACTACGTACCTTTTATGGTTTGGAGCCTAGGGGTGTAACGGAGATGGAGTGGGATGGCGAGTAAGTACGAAAATATTGTTATAACCATTGTTAGTATTGTCGACATCGTCTCTCATTGTCCGAACTTTGGCCGTCCAATGAGAGAC
>JAHWFP010183016.1:0-11646 GCA_023313725.1 Lithobius niger | reverse complement strand
CTCCTACCGAACCGGCTGGAACCGCTCTGCACCTGTTAGCCAATCACAACGTAATGCCTCAGGCTAGATCCCATTGTTCTGGAGGTATAAAAGCAGGCCAGATCGACTGAATCGAGCGAGTTAGAATTTGGGCGGCAACCTGCAAGTTGACTCTTATGCTAGACCAGGGCTATCTACAGTACTGACCGGATCTTGGATGAAAAATAGCATTACGAGACTGGGTTGGCAATATGGCCGCCGAAAACGCCACTTACGCGATGATTCGTTATGTTGCCTTGTTCTGTCAACCGAGGGCGACACCGTCCGTACAAAAATGCCAACGTTCCTTCCCTTGCAACACTTTCTGGATACACGAACGTGTCGCTTTTTTTTCCCCAAGCGCAGAGAAATAGCTTAACTGTGGCTGAGTGATAGCTTAAAGACGATTTAAAAACACCTCAATACATAATAAAAATGTGTGACGCAAATCTACGTAAAATTATATTTTGAAAACCACCACTAGATGCCAATAGATGTCGCGACTCAACGTACAAAAATTCACCGATACGATTTACCAATTCCCGAACAGACCTCAAGAAATGGGACGGTCGTGGCGTCCATTTTGTCTACCCCCTCTAATTCGTTGTAGATCGGGCCAGTTAGTTTACTAGCCATGGCTAGACCTAGGATCGGCTCGAGTGGAAACCTTGATGCCGATGCCTAATATGTTAGGAGTGAATAGGAATCGAGCTTGACTTGAAACTTATCGTCCACTCCCTTAGCACCTCACAGTCTCTCATCTTCGTAGTTGTTGAAAATCTCCACTTCCTCATTTGCAACCCTCCACGTGACGTCACCACCCTTCAAGTTGTGTAAAGTCTACGCGGTGTGGATAATGTTGTTTTAAAAATAAGCTTGGTACAAATCCTAACTCTAGCAATTATTGGTAGAATAAATTAACCCCTCCCCCCTCTACGGCAGAGTGACGTAGTTTACGGACGGTCCCTAACCCATGGTTGCTCCCGATAACGTCTCTGTAATTCTTTTTATTGAATGGATTTTAGTTCAAAATGAGCAATTTTGAAGTTTGTTCTGCCTTAAAAGTTGTGTTTCGCTGCAGGAGACAAAAACATCGCGATAACCTTTTTCTTACGCTCCTCTCTTAATTTGTTCTTAGTCGGATTTAATTTGAAATGCGTTTTAATTAGCGTAGTCATCATCTTTCCAATGAAGTTACGGCCATTCCGCTTATTTTCGTAATAAAAACATTTTTTTTTCTTGCACGTTATTCATTATGATTTTAGGTAATGTAATCTCCTTAAAAGGGGAAGGAAGCTTTTGACAAGCGACTGTCAAGATTGACTTTTGTTTTCAATTATATTTCTGACTTTCTTTTGGCAGATGAATTCAGCGTTGTTTTGTTCTGACGTTGTTGCAATTTGAGAAACACGGAAGTTGTCCGGGAAAAAAAAAACCAACAAAATGAATTTGGAACGGGAAACGAGCCCCAATTCTTGTTGTTAGTTGATGGATAATTATGGCTTGTTTCTAAGCCTTAGAAACAACGAATCCTTTGAACTTAACCGAGAGTTCCTGTTGTAATCGGTGTTGGATTCATTTCGGTTTTCGTGTTATTATGTACGAGAAGCATAATTACGACTAGCTTCGGATTGCGCATCTGCCCAATTAAATAGAACAGTGACACGACGTAGTATTATTGTATATAACTCTATGCTGGAGCCTTAATGGCTTAGCTGCAAGGGGCACTGCAGAGAGAAACAGAAGGGCGTCATACTGAAGCCGATGCTGTGAAGAATAATTCCTTAGACCTAAAACGCGTGATTTTTGTTGTTGGAGAAAACGTTATTTTAAACCTAAGAAATCCGCTCTTCCGTTGTTTTTCCCTTCATTTTTATGTAGTGCACCTTGTAGTTATGCCCTCCAAAACCCATACTGGTGCCAATATGGCGGCAAATGTCACTGCTCTGTATTACTCGGGTCGAAGAAGCATTCTGCAGGCGTGTAGAGCTCATAAGGCATATAACAGGCAGACAATTTAAATTTTCCACTGTTAGTAACACAGCTTAACGTTTTCTTGTTGAAAAAACAACGTGAATATGATATCAAGACACGCGCTAGTGCGTCGCCTGCCAAGATGATAATGGATAACACCTATCCAGATAAAATATATATGGGCATGGCGACCGCTAGACACGTTGTGTCTTTACAGCTAGGGTAGTATGGCTGTTTTCAGGCATGTGAGGATATAAATAACAATGCGACAGAAAAGGCTGAAACTTGTTTAATCGGGAGACTTTGGTCGCCTACCAACATAAAAGCCACTGTTAGTGACACAGCTTAATTTCACACGGCCGAAAAGCTTGGCGGGAATCCTTAACAAGTTTTGTTTTGGGGTAGATTTAGGTTTTCTTGGTATTACGTACAGGAAGCAGAATTACGACTGGCTTCGGATTGCACATCTGCTCAATTAAATAGTTACTCAGGTCGAAGAAGCCTTCTGCAGGCCTGTATAGCTAACAAGACATGTAACAGGCAGATAATTTAAATTTCAATCCTTAATTTTGAAACTTGTTCACCTATAATACAATACAAACACTGATGAATATGAAAAGTATAATTAAAAAACCCCACAAGGACACCAATACTTAGGTTTAAACACGGGAGCCCGGAGTTTCAACTGTCTTTTCCAAATATGCTATTGCTTGATGCTATGTCTTGAGTCGATTTTTTCCCCACAGTTCCACGCCAGGGCCGTTTGCGTATCTCTGCGCATGCTCTAAAAGCCGCCATATTGAAAGTCCGGGGGTTTTTTTTTACCTACACGTTAGCTTTTTTTGTTTTTGCACCTTGCATTAGTTTTTACCTTGCCGCCTTCACATGCCCTTTTTATTTATTTTTTATTCTTTTACACGCATCTTACGGTGGTGATGTCCAGTTGAGGGTTAACGTTAACCTTTTGGCTAAGCTCGGTAATAAGGAAAATTGGTGATATCCATCACGAAATAAGTTGAGGGCTAAGCAATATTTAGCCTGAAGGTCGAAGACTAACTTAGTTCTGAGCAGTTAGCCTTGAGCCGTAAAAAGCGGTGATATCCATGTAGAATTAGCGTTATTCCCGAGTTTTAACAACAGATTAACAGGGCTAATTTAGCCTGAAGGTCGAGGTCTAAAGAGTAAAGAGCTAACAAAAACACCAACTACGTCGTAAATGGATATCACCAACTTTTTTTCTCCAGTCCACTAACTCCCAGGTCGAGGGTTAGTTAGATCCAGGGTTAAGCTAGTCCGGGGCTAGTTTAGACCTCAACTGGATATCCCCACCGTAAAATGCTGCCCCTTTTAGACTGGAGGTCATCCATTCCCGCGATCCTTGCCAGACCTGTTTTTGTTGCAACAAATTGTTTATTTATTTTTATTATTATTATTATTATTATTATTATTATTAAATTATTCAACAAAACTAAAAAAAGGATAGACATATTTAGACAAAACAAACTCATGACTGTTAAAAATATACTCGAGTATACAATAATTACACAAAACTTTTATAAGACAGAATGGAAAAACACAATAGAAAGGGAAACAAGAAAAAACCACAATTGGTTAAAATTGCCAAATTATAGAAATTCATATGGCAAAAGAGGATTGAATTTTTTAATACCATACATTTTTAACAAGCTGCCAGATGAACTGAGAAACCTGAAACTAAACAATATAAAATACAGGATAAGAGATTATATACTCAAACAATAATTGTATATTTGCATGATTTTTAATGTGTTTTTTTTTAATGTAATAATGTATATAGTTTTTAATGTTATAATGTATATAATGTTTTTATTGTTATTTTTAAAATGATATATTTTGAAACTGACATGTTTTAACACTGCTGCTTTTTGCATTTATTAATGAACTTTAACTTGTAAATTGTGCACATACAAATACTATTGTATTTCGTGCAGAGTGTGACAATAAACAATTAATTAATTAATTATTATTATTATTATTATTATTATTATTATTATTATTATTATTTATAAATAATTATGTATTTATAAATATCTTAATAAATTTCGTTTGCTAAATGAAAATCAATTTGGGTTCAGACAGGGAATTGGAACCTTAGATGCACTTAATGTTATCAACAACCATATTCTGAATGCACTAAATAAAAGTAAACATGTTGGTGTTATTTCTATTGACTTAAAAAAAGCTTTCGATACGATTGATCAAAAAATTCTGTATAATAAACTATCAAATATTGGCATTAGAGGAAAATTATTGCACATTCTTGCGAACTACATGTATAATAGACAAAGCTCAGTAAAAATTGCAAATACAAACAGTGATTGGAATATTGTTCATTATGGGGTACCACAGGGATCCATTCTTGGCTCTCTGCTTTTTATAATTTATCTAAATGATTTGCTTGATGAAAAATTTCAATGCATAATTACCCTATATGCTGACGATATCTTAATGGTCTCTATAAATAAGAAACAAAACATTATGAACTCAAATTTGCAAAATGATTTTAATACCTTGAACAAGTATCTACTTAACAATGAATTATTCATAAACAATGACAAAACAAATTATATGCATGTAACAACCTCACATACTGAAAAAACGAACTGTTTACTTTATTCACATGCATGTTCGAACCCTATTGTTTGTAATACCTGCCCACAGATCAAGCAAGTAGCATCACTACGATATCTAGGAATTTTGATTGATGAGAATTGGAAATTTTACTCGCATATTGAAAATATAAAAAAAAATATTCGAAAAATTATTCCAACTCTTTTCTTAATAAATAGAACGTTTGGCATTGAAATAAAAAAAGTTTTGTATGAATCATGGATATTGTCCCAGGTACGATACATGTGTACCATTTTTGGCTCAACAACTGAAACCTATATTGAACGCTTACAGAAAACTCTAAATAAAGCGACTAAAGCTCTCTTTGGAAATTCGCGAAATTGGTCTACTAAAGATATCCTAAAAAAACATAACCTTCTAAACTTTAATCAGCTGTTTAAGTTGACAATGATTATTAAATTCTTTTTTGATGAGACTTACCAAAAGGGAACAGTTAGAGCTATTCGAAACTATTCGGCCTGGTTGAAGGTACCCACATGGAGAAACTCGTACGGGAAAAGATGCGCTGAATATATCGTGCCAACTATACTCAATGAGATACCATTTGAAATTAGGAAAAAAATAAATAGGGGAAATATAAAAAGAATTATTAAAAATTGGCTTTTTGATATATAACAGTCGTATTAGATCTGTTAGATATGAAATGTTAAATTTTGTATGTTAGAAATATAGATGCAGTTATGTACATATTAATATTCAGTGCACATACAAGCCAAGTTGGCTTCGTGCATGCACATGCATTGCTGTTGTAATCTGTGTATATATGTAAATACTGAATAAATTATTATTATATATTATATTATTATTATTATTATTATTATTATTATTATTTTTATTTAGAATGGCAAAATCTGTAAATTTCGTGAAAAGAAAAAAGGCAAAGACAAAGAGCGAACGATAATTCTTTCCGGAACAGAATCCGTCCGTTCTACGAGCGACACAGCGTCACGTCGCGCTGTTTCTACACCCATCCATAAAGCAAAGTTATTTTCTCCCGGAAGCAAGATGGAAGACACGTTACGTCCCTGATAGCATCTGAGGGGGACAAATCTCTATCGTAAAAATCACTATTCCTAGAAACTCGCATTAATACATTTATGCCTACGAAATTGCAAAAACACTTGACGGCTTTATTTTTTTTATTATTATTTTTTTTATTGCAGCGTCAGCTCTCCTCAAAAACCCCCATAAATTTCGGTTGGCGCAAAAAAGTAATTAAGAGTGTGTTTTTGCAGATGAGTCTGCCTCACGCCAACGTCTACCTGGCGCACCATACATCAACTCTATGATTCACGAGAATACCTTTTCGAACGCTTTTGTTTGAGTTGGCTAAATGAAGCCAGGCATGGTCGTTAGCTGGGCCAATGATTCAGCGCATCTTCCTCACGTGCAAATAGCTCGCTCAATTGAGTTTTATTGCATCCCGACACACTCTTATGGTCCTCCACGCCCACACACGACACTATTATACCCAGAAATAAGTGAATCATTCCGGATAATCTAAATTATGTATATTGAAGGGCGTTTTAGTCGACTGATTTTTAATTAGTTTTACGCATGGAATTTGCGCACGACTATTTTGGGGGGAGAGGGGGGGGGGGGGCGGCAGAAGGGAAACAGCAAACGAGTATCAAAGGATTTGCATTGAACTGCGTAGGGTTTTGAACATTTTGAAAATCAAGGACTCGGGGGAGTTTTTAAATACAATTTCCTGGACTTTAGTCATGGTCAGTTTGAAGAGCCCACAAAAATATACACCTTCAAAAATAATTGGTAAATTAATAAATATAAGATTATAATTTTTTTTATTAAAGGGACATACCCTCTCACTAGTTTCGTGCATCCCACGCGTAAATAGCATTGGTACATTTGTACACACTTTTTTTTTAATAATAATAATAATACAGTTCACCACAGTTACTGTAGTAGGACAACGGAAGGGCTGTGAACCTCTGACACCGAGCCTAATTAAAAAATAAGGTGGAGGTTAACAGTCAAAGAAAAGGGGCAAAACTATTTGATCAAAGATAAAGGACGTTTTAAAATGGCTCTAAATCCTCTTCTCTAAGCTGACGACAGAAACCCTGCACTGTGGGTTGGTTTACGGTAGTCGCGCTAAGTGAATTCCATACATTCATCACACGTACCGAAAAGAAGTGTCGGCGGCAGTCCAAACGTGACCCCTGTGCCACCAACTTCCAATCATGACCCCGAGTTCGAGCTGGGCCAGGTGCAAGATCAAAAAGCGGGGGGCAAACAGCAGTAATGCCGTGTAAGATATTATAAGTTAACGTAAGATCGTATCTAATTCTACGTAGTTCAAGGAGTTCAGGTCAGTAGTTTTAAGGCGCTCAGAATAATTTAAGTCCCGTAAGCCGGCAATGCTTTTAGTGTATTTACGCTGGACTGTCTCAAGAAGGTCAATGTCCTTAATTAAGTAGGGAGACCAAACTGGGGTGGCATATTCCAAGATTGGTCTGACGAACACCCTAAAGGCCCAAACTTTGACTTGCTTGGGTCAGGAATGCAGGGTATGAAATTCATGTAGGGAAAACGAAGTTTTGGCATGCACACTTGATGACAAACTTTATGCCACATTTGGACTCGCCGTACTGTGTGTCTTCTTTAAGTTTCTGAAAAGCTCCCTGGGAATCTGGCATCGCTATTTATCGATATATTCATGCGAAATTCAGCTAAATTTGGGTAGCTTAATAATCGTTGTAGATAGTATTCGGCCTGTCATGTGGACACTCACTGAGGGGCCTCTGACTTTTCTTGTATTGCTTTGCCTCGAATCCACCTGAATTCATGACATTTTACCTCGAGTAGACTCGAACTAATGTTGCTTTATGTCTATGCAACTTGAACTCGTGCCATCTCCCGTCGACTTGAGCAACGATGCTTTGTGTGGAGTCAGCTTGAACTCTCATCAATTTATCTCAAGGCGACTTGAACTCAACGTATCTTTACCTCGAGTCAGCTTGAACTCGAGTCGCTTAATCTCGCTTCAACTTGAACTCACGTTGCTTTAATTGGAGTCTATTTGAACGGAACTCAAGTTATCAAGTCACGTTTTTCTCGATTCGACAAACGCGTGTCGTTTTTTTCTGGTCTACTTGAACTCGCTTTGCTTTATCTTGAGCCGACTTGAACTCAACATTGCTTTATCTCGAGTCAGCTTAATGTCGCTTTATTTCAAGTCGATTTGAACTTAGTTATCTTGAGTAAGTTTGAACTCGTGTTGCTTTATCTCGAGTAAGCTAGAACTCTCGTCGCTTTATCTCGAGTCGATTTGAACTTGGCATTAACTGTAGTCTCCGTGTATCCACCTCAAACCTAATTCAGGTCACTTTAATGCAAACTACCTTCTACGTCGGTTTAACGAGGGAGGCACTTTAGCAACTACGTTTGTATCGACAGGGTTCTTCGCATGCAGCATGATTGGTTCCGGGGCTTCGCAACGGCACGTCGGTTGGAGCTGGCAAGAGAGGCACCCGTCCTTTGGTCATTGGTCCCGGTGCGTCGGTGTGGTTCCGGTACTCCTTCTGCCTGCAGCGCCGTCTCCTGGCGACACTCGGCTGGAACTACTCCGTCCTCCCTTTCCCTGCAAGAACCATATAATCTTTGGCCTTTAATAATGTCTGTTACTACAACTGATTGTCTAAATCTGATATATTTAATGTTCCTATTCTTGTAACAATACTTGATGTATCCCATATGCTCATGCCAATTGTTACCTGCCCTAAACGACCAACTTAGGGGTAGTAACTAAGTGAAGCCTTTTCTGGCATTCCAATCATCAACCCCAAGCATCCCACATGTGAACCATGCCAATTTCATTACAATCTTTTCTTCTCCCATTTAGCTTATTTATTTAGGGACTAGTCAGTCATTCACTACCATGCCTTCTTAAGCTGTACCAGTTCGCAGGCGAGCAATTCAACCCCGAAAAATCATTAAACCTGGATCAAAATGGCGTAAAGGTAACTTGTGACTCAGTCTCGTCCCTAACTTAAGCTAATCCACTGTGTCAACCAGATAATCATTACCATCCGTTGATACACGATATACACACTTAATCCTGTTATCCGACATCGCTTTTAACTCCCCCTGAACTGTGAGCGTTCGAAATTAGCGTCTGCAACGTCATAACGGTATTCACCTGTCACTTCCTTAAATGAAGTCGAAAGCCCCGCCAGTTGAATGGAAAAATCGCCTTAGTTCACGTCGACGTAACTTGAGGCTATGATACACTCTACCAAGAACGCTACGTTTAACTGCTTTGATGCCTTTGGGAGCAAAACGTGCGTTGACGGTAGTTTCAGGCACTTGGGGGCACTTCCTGACCCAACGTTGCGTGATCGTGGCGTTCTCAATGCGGACTTCCAAGAACAATAGCGGCCAATCGCTTTAAATGGGACTGCTTTCCGTCAAAGGGGTCGAAGAGTCTTTCTCCCCTTTCACCACCTTGAATACGGTGCACAACGCCATTGTGTGTCGTTCCTTTTTTCCTGGATAATCAACGTTACTAAGATGATTAAACTTTGCGTTCAACTGGTAGTCTGTCCTAGCTTTACTGCTATGTAAAAAAAGGACCGCGTTCACAGTGAATATCTTCCTCCGTATCCATACATGCCAGTGTATCACTGATCGGCTTTCCTGTAGATTAAAGGTAATTCCTCATCCGCTTTTGGAGAATCCCTCAGCTTCCCCTCCTCCCGAAGAGCAGCATATACCTATTTCTTCGCCCGTTTAATGCTTAGCTTTTAGTGCATTACCGTACAGCGTGTATATTTTTAGATTTTTATTCCTCCTTCCACTCCCTACTCTCTTTGTTCTGTTGGCTTTAAGTTCTACGATTATTAGGATTTCATCATTTAAAGTTACGTAGCCTGAAATCTACTTCTATTCACGTAGAATGCTTTCTACAGATAATTTAGTTTTCTACAATCTAAGTCTGAAAGTGATTTTTGATAAAATTTATGTTTAAGGAGATACAAACAAAAAAAAACAATTTTTGGCGGCCATTTTCATTGGTATTTGGCCGTCATCTTTAATTGTCGAATGACTAACGGGCTTTTTCGGAAAAGTGAGTTTCCATACAGTACATGTGCCAACTTTCAAGCTTGTTTACAAAAGTGAACGATTTTCACGAAAAATTCACTTTATATGCCTCACCATCCCTCCTTTTTTTTTTCTCCTCGCTTTACGTTCTACGATTATTAACATTTCATCATTTAAAGTTTCGCAGCCTGAGATCTACTTTTCTTCATTCGAGAGGATTCAAGGAACGAGCCTGGCTATAAATATAAAGAACAAAAAATTACGAAACTACTTTAATTTATTTTACCGCTTTTATTTCTTTTGGCCCGAAAGGTGATGAATGTGTTAGCCTGGATAAAATAGTTTAAGAACAAAACAGTAAATAAATTTAAAAAAAAAAAAAAGTTTTGGCCGTGATAAACGTTGGTTTTTCTGGAATCCAAGGCTTTAGTCGTCCATGCGTTCATCCTTTGCCTTTTTTTTTTTTTGCACGTAGAGCAACGTAGACGCGTCGTGAATTACGTGAACGCGAAAAATCGATGGCAGAGAATCGAGGAGAATAAAATGATGTCCGGGTAGGGCAGCAGAGACAAGAACGTCTCGCTTTTGGAAATGTTGTTTCGGGGTTGTTTTCAGTGTATTCTTAATCAGTAAGATAGGGGGAAGAACGTTTTGTAGTGGTTGCATGCATTAGCTCCGTTCTTGTTGCCTACGCAAATTCTATAACGCCAGACCGTCCTTTCACCTTCAGGGCATGATGGGGTGAAGTTTGGCTCGTGGAATGTAGGGTGAACGTCGGGTTGGGGGGGGGGGGGGGGGCGGCGGTTAGGATGCGCATCTTGTGGAATTGGGTCTGAAGTTGAATAGAATGTTGCATTCATTGATCAGTTCGGGGTACATGGTAGGAGGATGGCAAATAGCCGGAAGGGCCCTAGCGGTTGCAACTGGAATAATGGAGAAATAACGACAGGCTGGTACACCAACTTTGTTTGCCGCAAGCCACTTTGTACTGGGAAGGAAATTGGCGTGGGGTGTGGGGGGGGGGGGGGATGAGTGGATGAGACCGTGTGTCATCATTTCTGTGTATGTCTGCTTCATTCGTGTTTGTCAAAATCATTCCCCAAGGAGGATGATTTTATTTTGCCATTCTTAATTTTCAACCCGTGTTGCAACTTACATATCTGATCTTTCTCAAGCGTAGAGACATTAAAATGAGGTAATGCTGCACACAATAACATGCCGATTTCATTTTCTGTCATTATTTTCAGTAATTTACTACAGCTAAAACTAACCAATTTAAAACACTTTAAACGTGGCCTACCGTTAAAAAAAAACCAAAAAACAAACATGTAGCCTAGCTTTTATGTCCCAATCCAACGTTTAGGCCATATTTACGCAAGACTTTTAAATTCGTATGTTTTGAGTGGTTTGGTACATAGAGACAAAACACTACAATATGCAAAAGTTTATAGCCTAAAAGTTTGTAGCCTAGAAATAAAGTGAACGCGCATGACACAATTCGTCCCCTTGTTTTTTACTGTGGATTCTACCACTCTCCTATTTTCGCGTATTGAGGTAATTGTTGATCAAAATTAGGTTGCTGGTCTTAACTTAAAATAAATTTCGTAATATACAATAAACAAAGAATACAATGGAGCCACCACTTTGAACTCCTATTTTCTCCCCACTTTTTCTGTAGCTCTGAATCCACTGTTTACGAACTCTGATACTTTGTTTGTCGAGTGTTTGACGTGAAGCATTCGAGATGATATTGTGATAGACCTACCACTGGACATTTTGGGAGATGGTATTTTGTGGTGTGGCTTTCGTAGAGCCCGTCACGTAGTGCAGGAAAGCCTGATGGGGAGGGGGGGGGTGACGAAAATAGTTGGCTTCCTTGTAGCCCGCCACGTAGTGCCGGAAAGCCGTGTAGAGGCGTCG
>JAHWFP010183014.1:0-17989 GCA_023313725.1 Lithobius niger | reverse complement strand
TATAAATTCAATGGGTCGACTCACGCTTGCAAACAAAGTGATCCAATTTACTCCTTCAGCAAAAATTACAACAAAAATTATTTACAAAGTGACATCGATCAACATGAATTTGTCCTACAAGACGACAAAGAGCATCTCTGCCGCTTGTAGCTACCTTTTGCGAGTGTCTCTGGCGGTAAAACGTTCTTTCCATTTATCGAAGCTTCCCGCCATAAGCCAAGTTACAAGTTGCAAAGAATGGAACGTCAGTTCTCGTTAAAAGTTGTTGCTTCTTACAGTGTTCGAAGGTTGGCAAATGTATCCAAAAGTTCTTACTTGTCGAACCGGGTAATAACCCATAATTGATGATAATTACTTAATGACTGTCGTTAGTGTTCGAATGGAACGTACGGCCAAACCTTACAATGTCCGTTAAAGTAGGCCTACAAACTCTGGAGCTAATTTGTAACTTTTCTTCCCCGTGGATTATATCAAAAGTGTATTTATGACAAAAAAAATGACACTTTTCCTTTTTACGTCGTTGTTGTGCCCCTCACTTAATTGTCATCCTTATCCGTTGACAAGTTAGCTCCACTTTGCTTTGCGGTTTGTCATTAATATTTCTATATAGGCGTAATTTAAACACATCGTAGAACCCTTTTAAAACACGACGTGTTTGGCTTTTACGTTTACGGGTGAACCCATTGCCGAGTGTCGAGTAGAGCATTCCGGGGTTGCGATTTTGGTGTTGGACGTAGATGCCCCGTCGTCCGTCCCATTAATCACGAAAGATCTTGACAGGTCAAACTTTGCTCTCAGCTGTAATTCATTTAGCCGACAGTGATATTGATGGGTGAGCAAGTGGGTGTGCTGCTGGGGAGTAACCGTTCGTGCGTGCTGCAAGTGCAACCCCCCCCCCCGTTCAGTACTACCACCACCACAGCCGCAAACCTACCCCTCCCACTGAAGGTTGTCATGCTTGCTGGTGATGTTAGTAAAGGGTGTCTACTGATCGTATAATTTGTATAAATTCCGGAATGGTGGGTATTTTAAAGATGACTAAAAGGTTAAAGCTTCTTTCATCCCAGCGCCATTTTTCTCGATCCACCGCATCAAGTACGGCCCCAAAGTTCTATTTACTTACCGTTAGTCAATCCCTTGCTAAAAATCCCTTTTAAAATGTGGCTTCTAGTGTACGCGCAGCGTGTCTTGAGTCCTGCAGATATTTTGTGAGCGGCTACATCTTCCTGGAGGGAGCGGCTTTAATCGACGGCCGCCATTGTTTTTGTAACCATCTAGGATATCAACAAGGTGCTCTGCTATCGAAAACATACAATCTGTTATCTGTACTCGTTCTGGGGCGAACTCAAGATAGGCCGCGGACACCGTAGGAGATTTTCTGTGAAATATTGGGAACTATATTTATTAGCATCCTGCGATTAAATGATCCTTTGCGCGCTTACAATGACCTTGACTTTTTTTGTCTGTGTGTGTGCATGTACTAATTTTTAATCGTTTACTAATAATTACCATACGATCAAAAATCTAAAGGACTAACGCGGTAAAATTTAAAATTATTTATGCCAATAGATCGCCGAAGAAAAATTACAAGATACTAATTTAAAAATTATAAAGTGTGATTTTAAAATACGAAAATCGTTCCGATTTGTGACGACACAACTAATGCGTTCATGCTAGTTCACCTGTTATAGGAGTAAGGCAAACTGAGCGGAACGCAGCTATTATCTCAGTTGACCTTGGCGATGGCAATATGCGCGGATGGCGATATCTGCGCGGCTATTATAAGACAGGCGGAATGTTATGAGGCAGGTGGGATGTACCTTTAATGTAACGGAAGACGTGGCTATCGCACAGTTGAATTGAGTTGTCAAGTGTTAAAACTTAAATCAATGGCTAATCGTTGAAAATACACAAGTCGTTATGAATTATGCTGAAGTAGAGGAAATCAGTACGCTACTAAAAATAGCTTAGGTTCGGTATGCTTTTTTCGTGGACTTGTATTGTGATGACGCGACCAAATTTCGAATCAACGAACTCCGAACTCCGACGAGAGGAGTCATCTCGCAAGGCGCCACCCCATGAAAACTTCCCGAACGAACCTAGGAAAAAAAAAACTGGAAAAAACTAGCCGACGAGAAAAAAAGCCGTGGCAAAAAGCTGAAGGAAAAAAAAGCTGCAGAAAAAAGAAGCTGCAGGAAAAAACGTTTCCTCGTTAAACTTCCTTCGCCTGCCTGGTGAAATTCGAGCCAAAGCAACTGAACTAACCTAACCTATAACAAAAACGACAACACAAAAAAAAAACCCAAGATAACAATTCGGCGTATTTCCGAAAGGCTAATTTTTCTTCGTTTTTTTTTTTTTTTTTTTATTCGGGAATTTTCTCTGTGCTCCTCCCGAACTCTCTACAAACGCAACATAGTTGTAAAATTTCGACGCCTATACATCTGTTCCATTTCGACTCCTTTGTACACATAGGCAGAAGAAATGTTGCTGACGGTACGTGCCTCCGAGTTGGGATTCGTAATTCGTTGGCAAATCGCAACGAAATAGAAGTCCATAATGAACGCTTACCGTATCTTGGCTATTTTAGTGGATTTTCTTTACTCATCCAGGAAATAAAGTAATTTGTAATGGCCGCATAATTAACATTGTAATTCCCGACGTGCTTTGCGATAGATCGGAAACTAGTTTGGCAACGCATCTGCTCTAGGAAGCACCTCGGGGAATCCCACAGCAACTTTTGAGACAACCTAAGTGTACCCTCATCTGTCAGTCTAATATCTTGAAAAAGTAGGGGAAGGTACAGGGATAAATAGAACTGAATGGGATGCGCTGATTGAAAGAGCGAAGCGAAGGAAATCAGCGTCTGTTATCCAGTGTGTGCAAAAATAGGTTTGAAGAAACTTAAACATGTGAAGAATGGTCATGTAATAAACCAAACCCGTGTTAATTTGGCTCATCTAACGGCTAATTGAGCAATGATAAATTTGAAAATATCAATTTGAAAGTGTATAGTCATAAAATTCCTCAGAAAAAAAAGGTAGATATGAAGATACGACGGTGTAACCTTTTGAACGTTCACAGTTTTATGAAAGTTGTGATATCCACCCAAAACCAAAACTGATATAAAACGCCGCTAAGTTTCCAAAAAGGATCGGTCTTTGAAAGTATACTCATTCAACCAGGGAAAGGCCGCCAAGGTTAATCCTATTGGCCTAGTTAATCGTACAGAATCATACTTTGGACGTTAAATGAAAACTCGAAGATTGCTTCGGCGAGTATAGCAAGCAATTAGTAACGCAGCTAGCGTTTTCCAAGGATGGGTGCAAAGACAAACTGTTGGGACCCTCCTAAACTAGTAAGCAAATTTAGGAGCAAAGTGACTCCCAACCCCAACCAAAATGTAGTCAATTTTGTCGTATTTGGGCCATCAACAGGTGAATTTTGGGCCCCCTGCCTTCTGGGTCCGGGCGCCTTGCACCCTATGCACCACCCCTAATTGCGGCACTGCAAGCAATGTACTAGTTTTCATTTAACTTTGGCTAATAGGATTAACCTTGGCGGCCTTTGCCCGGTTGGATATCACTACTTTCAAAGGCCGATCCTTTTTGGAGACTTGGTAGCTTTTTTTTTTTACCAGTTTTGGGTTTGGGTGGGTATAGCTGCATCGATAACTTCTATTTCTTTTCTACCTCACAATCTTACTTTATGCTGGGGAATATTGTGTTGCGATGGATGGCATGTTCGGAAGGGCCACACCTATGGGTTGTAATGCCTGTTCCAACCACTTGTTGGTGGTGGCTGCTGCTCCATCTCTCCACAGGAAGTGTAAGTCTCCAAACGTTTCATTAGTTGCGCATTCGATCAATAGATGTCGGGGTGTGCGCGCCAAGAAACCTTGTGACAACGTGCACTCAGTTTGGAGGTAACTGTGGCGCGTCTTTCTATGATAAAGTACCGTACATGATTTAAATTAATTTAACATGGGGGAAATGAGTGCAACAACTAAGTATTTTAAGGGGTGGGGTTGGGGAGGGGGGGAGGGTTTCTGTGAAATACTGCGCTTGAGAAATTGTCGATGGGTACGCAACTCAACTCCTTGCTTATACCAGAGATGGAACTGACCCATGGATTGGCGGGTCAGTGGGTCAATGCGACATATTTCATCGTGGGTCAAGTGGGTATGGGTCGAGACCGTTCACCCGCTGACCCAACGCCTGAGTAAGCCATGCATTGTTAATGGTAAGAGCTGAACTTCCATAGTTTATTTATAATAGAAACCAAAGCACGGAAAACAATTACTGGCGCATTATGTTAAACTAGCTTAACACTGTTAAAGGTGCATGCATCCCTGTAGGCTTTCCTGTATGAATCAGTTTTGCGACATTAGTTCAAACGTGTGTAAATGTTGCCAACACATTTTCTTGTTTATTAGAGTCGATTAGACTCTTATGCGAACGGTTTGTCTGTCTGCGTGTCTGTCTGTCTGCGCTATAATGTTTTAACGAATTATCGGATTTCTGTCAAATATTGCACATATTCTATGGCACATTTCTAGGTCTAGTTCGAAAATGGGTCGAATTCGGTGGGAAAATCCTCCACAAGAAATCATCAAAGATTTTTGTTCGCAGCAAACGTACGAGGTTCGTTATTTTTTCTTCTGCCGACTGACGCACATCCATCCACGACAGGGACGACGCTAGAATCACTTTATTGGGGAGGCGGCAGTGGGGCAGCAATTTAGCCAGGGGGGCGAACCGAAGAATTCTACTTTAGCGCCCCCCCCCCCCAATAAAAAAAAATTCAAAATAACATTCTTGCAATTCTTTCTCACACCGAACGTTCTTAACTGCTTCATACCCCATTTTTGGGAACATTTTTAAATCCAGATGTAAAACGACCAATTACTGGGAACTATGTAGCCTTCGTCAGCGGCTGATGGCACCACCAACCGACCAATGACTGGCAACTTCCTCAACTTATGCTACAAAGCACTGACGTAGGCAGGCGGCCCTACTGATCTCATAACGTACGAACGTACGAGCTGGATAACAAGCTTGTATAGTCATGTCGGCATGCGAAATTAGCGCAGACTTGGGCTACTTGTTTGGACAATCATTAATGACTTTAATGCTTAGTACTAAAAACTGGCCGTCTAAACATGATGAAACTCGGTGTGAGGGGTTTTTTTTTTTGGAGGGGGAAGAGAAATATTTAAATCAACTTCTACCGTGTGACATTTGTTTTTTTTTTGTCAGGGAAGGGGAGTAGGGAGCAAATTCATAAAACTAATTTTGGGCAATGACTGTGCTATCTAGATATTTATCTATCCTTATCAGTCGTGCGATGTGGCAACGTCGCAGTCGGATGAATGAAATGTTTAAAACGCCGATGCTAAATGGTTTGGAGGCCTCCTGTATCATAAAACTGCCAAACGGTGCTGAATATTTTAATGTTGATTCAGTTCACTAGTGTTCTAATTAGATTACAATTTAAAATGAAAGCGATAGAAGAATCGTAGTGGGCTCGTCTTTAATTGAGAGGTGTGCGCTTCCATGCCATCCATCGCAGTTGATCAAAAGCTAGAAATGCAAGCGACCACTGCTTTTACGGTTGCATACGCATCGTGGAACCGCGGCCAAGAAATCATTTGGGTGTTGGGATTGTATTCTTAGGAGGGGTAATTATTCACACGTGTTAGACAATTAGTAGCCATACCGATCACTGTATTCGCAAGAGGAAACAAATCTACTCTCACTATAATTGGTTTAAACAGGTTTATTATTTGGAGACATTAACTCTAACATGTGTAAATGTTGCAAACGCTATTCTCAACGGGTCGCACGACATACTGGAAGGAAGGATTTAGGTGCCCTTGAGCACACGATTGATTGTTTTATTTTTTAAGTTTAAATTAATGAACTGTAAATCATATTTTTGCAGCAAGTTATTGTAACACTGCGTTGTGTTTATTTAGTAAATGCGTCTTTAAAAAAATTGGACTGTTTCAAATAACATTGCACACATTTGCATTATTTTTTCATAGCGTGGGATGGGTCACGAACGGTGGGCCACATTTTGTTCTTTATCGGGTGGATCAGGTGGGTCCTGGGTGGGGAAAAAGTGACCCACTTCCATCTCTGGTGTTTACAAAGCACTGGATGCGCCTTAGAGGCGATTGGAGTCTGCTAAGTTGGGAGTTTTGGAGTGCTTTTCTGCTGGTGCGATGATCAACCAGCACCAGGCGAAAATCGCCATAGTCATCAGCAGGGAAGCGTTATCTACGGTGTCCATTCACGATGCTTTTTGAAAAGCCAATTTAGTGAAGAGAGAGAAAACTTCAGTACCATGATAAATATACGAACAAACACCCCCGTCGTGACCCGCACTGGTGTTAACTGCTATTCCCGGACGCTACGATGGGTGTTAGTGTGATACACTATACCACACGCCATGGCTGTTTGCTGTGACGTGCATACCACGTGACTGGGCTAGTCCAATCAGACGGCTAAACAGCCGTTGTTCTCGTTCGTCATTGGCTAACTCATGATGACGTCACGGCAAACAGCCATTGCGCATGCATGGTTGAAGTTAAAACTCACTTTTCTATTAGAAAACAAACACCAACTCGTTCGATGTTTGAGGTAAGGTTTAGCTGAACCGATGTCGAAACAGGCAAGGAACACTGATGAGATTTCCTGTAAGGTTTCTGATACCATAATGGAATACTGTAATTTTGTTTTAGTCAACGTGAAGCCTTAACTGCTGCAATAAAATGTTACTGCAGCTTTTACTTTTGAACACATAAGCCAATGAGTGGTGTCTGCGTACGTCGTGTTATAGTGCTAAGCTTGCAACACACTACTGCATTCCGCTCCGTTCCGTTCCGACGACTGACGGCAACGGATGTTGCAGCGCACGAACACTGCTAACGTTTCAGTCGGCTCCGCTGAGCTTTTAAATTTGACTAGAGGAAGCCCGTTCTATGCACGGGGCCGGTCATGAATTAAGTTTACGGACACATTTCCCGGGACATTTTCCCCGTTACTGTTTCCGACGACTTGTAGGATTGATGCCTGCCTCCTCTTTCAATGCAGGTAGAATGGGAGAGCGCATTTACAATGCGGGCGCGAGGAGGGGAGAAGTGATTGTTCTCGGCCCGACGACTTGTCAGATTGAACCTTTGAGTTGATCGACAACTCATGCCTGCCTCCTTTTTCCATGCACCTAGAGCGGGAGAGTGCATTTTCAATGCGGGCACGAGGAGGGGAGAAGGGGTTTTCCTTTTGGCTTTCCTTTTAGCCGGCCTCCAATATTATAATAAAGATAAACCCCAAATTGGAAATGCAAATGTAGATGGTCTTGTAGTGACTTTGAGTAGGTAATTAAATAAAACGTCGTAGTAAATTAGGTATTATTAATTCTTTACCCTCTGGCATGACGATATTTAAGTACAGAAGGCAACTGAAGTACGTTCGCATCTGTATTTAGTAGGGGAAAGGCGTTGTGTGCAGGCACGTGACGGACGACGACGGCAACGGATGGTCACTAACAGTTTCAGTCGGCGCCCCTGAGCTTTTATTAAATTTGATGGTGCCCAAATTGGCAGTGCGAATGAAGAAGGACTTGTAGTGACCGAAGTAGGTAATTAACTAGAAAGTAGTAGTAAATTCGGTATTAATTCTTTACGCTCGGCCATGATGACATTTAAGTCAAGAAGGCAACTGAAATAGGTTCGCAACATTTAGTGTGGGGAATGGCGTTGTACAGCAGGCGCGTGACGGACGACGACAGCCGTCGACTGACAGCCAGTTGCGTACACTTCTCCAATGTGATCAGTTTTTGATTGAAAGTATTCTGCCTCGACAATCCCGTCCGTCAGCCTATACGGGTCGTCACGGAACGAGACGGAGCAGTACACGCGGCTTTTGTAATTTACCTGCTTTTAATCCAAACAGAAAACGCTCAAAACGGTAAAACTTTCGTCATCAAAGGGAAAGGATTGAAGAATAGTGCAGAATTATCCCAAACTAAAGTAGCCAAATGTGCGCGAGGTGGGTTGCTATGGGTCACGTTTTTCACTTTTCCGCCATGCTTCGATTGTTTAAAATTTTAAAACTTCTAGTTTAGCACCTATTTTCCAGAGGCGCTATCTCCTCCCGCAGCAGAGAATGTAGGGGCTGTTTTGGGGAAGGAGGGAATGGGAAGGGGTCCCGTTTCATAATTCATTCTCCCCCAACTACCATGGTCCGTTGATAAATAGGGGTGCGTTCAAGCAGCCCCATTTATTTGGCTTTTTATGGGGAAACGTGGGCACCAACCTAAAGCCAAATCCTCATAATGACCTGTGGCCGAGTACGATTTCATTCGAGATGCTATCCGATTCTCCCCTCCCGTGGTTATCCCTTCCCAACGCCCGCGCTTCCCAACTAACCCAATTCTTTCTCCCTCGCTATCTTTCTTCTCCGTCGTGTTGGTTTCGAATGCCCCCACATCCTCCCTTCTCAAATCTACCCCCACTGTCCACGATCTCCATGAGTGACCATTTCGTCTTCCTTGTGGTCAAGTGAGGATGAAGGGCCGCCGGAGCGTTGACTTGAACTTGGGGAGTGTAATCCTACGGATTTGTTCGTATGTTCGCTGGCTTGTAACAGTTTGGAAGACGGTGTGTTGTAGATGAATATTTCCGACGAGCAGACAGGTTGGGACACGGGGGTCCAGGGTGCCCCATTCCTCCCACAATAAATTCCTTTCACATCTGAAATCGACCACCTCGACTTATCCTTTTGAGTGCCAGAGTACACGAGCTTGTATACCGATACAAGCAAAAAGTAACCCTACGTGCACCGCATGCTTTGTGAGGGGGGCCCCGAGGACCCAGAACAAGGCGAGTAGTAACGGCCCAGTGATCAGCGTTGTCGACTCCAACCAAGCGAGTGCCAGTTCGAATCCCAGGACTGACACTGGGGCTGTGATATACCAATTTAAACAGCAGGCCTACCTAGCTCCTAAAAATGTAGCAATTTTTGTTTTTGTAGTTAAAAAGGGAAGGGAATACAATTTGGTCGCCACAAATTATATTGCGGCGACTAAAAATTTGTCGTCAGCTGACCACTAGCTGGTACGTCGAAAAGTTAATTTTCGCCTGCACGATGGGATTTGGAAAAAAATGTTTAATGCTAATTTTGGACTCAGGAGGTTTTGCCCGTGAGAAAACCCGGACACCATTCCGTCCACTCGAGCTTTGAAAGCCCGACGTTTACTTCATTCTTTCGTCACCACAGCAAGTTGATGGCTTTTATCCCTTCCGCCCCTCCATCGCCCATCTGTAACATGGTACTAAGTAAAGCCACAAGATATTGTCTTCTGTAGTTGTTTCCTCTGGCTCAGTAATTCTGCTACCTTAAGGTGGATGCCCATTACCCATGCTAAAAAAAAAACCACTGATACAATGTATGACGTTGCTGACCCATAGAATTCGCAAAACATGATTACCGACAGTGTGCAACCGTGCCTGCCCCCACTATTTATAGCTGGGCGGCCCAACGCACTGGCGCAACCTTCCTAGAAATTTACCTCTTCCCGTTTCTAGGCATACAGATTTCCAAGTAATAGCCGAAATGCACATTAAACTTCGTGGGCGGCAGAGTATAAACCATTTAAATTGGTTTTAAAGCTTAACAAAATGTACCACGTAAATATTCGTTTTTAAAATCGCCAACAGTTGTTAATAGATGTAGTGATCCAACCCCCCCCCCCAAAAAAAAAAAGGGGGGGAACATGCACGGTCGGATCACCCAACATACCTCTGTCGCTCGTGGAAAAACAACCGTCGCTTCGTGGAGGCCATTTTGTGTCCCCCCTAAAATCTTTATAGGTCCGGCCGGTAGTTTAGTACAACATGGTCTGTGTCTAATGGATGTGTAACGAATCCATGTAAAGCATATTTATATATAAGTAAACATGTCTTGAGTACCCCTTCAGGTGCTTACGTTCGTATCTGATTTGAAAGTATTAATTAAAACATGAGTTAGGAAGCGGCGGGTCAGTAAGCTCCTACCTCTGACGTCATGCCTGCCAAGCTACAGTATTGACGGCGCCCTCTGGTGCTCCATTGACCCACATTCCTGGGTCGGGCCTCGGCTGGCCTTGGATATCAAGAATGTTGCATCATAGGGCGACGAGCCCCTCGCTGTGTCTTCCCACCTCTGTATAATTCAGGGCCATGTTGGTAGGATGGCAGGCAAGACGTACTTCTTTCCCCGTCGAACAGTTGGTTGCCGAACCACACAGAATACATGATCGACGATCCGTTAGTTTTATGGTTAAACGCAATGGGGGGTTGTAACTTCTGACTGGTCCGCTTAAAGCTTTGGTATTATGAAGGGGGGGGGGGGGTTCCGGAGGAAATGAAAATGTGACGACCACATTTTCGATGCCCCTCCCCCTTCGAATGCTGTAACAAAACTTTGACCCCCTCTCATCTCAAGGTCCACAAACAATGTGACCCCCTTCGGATGTAGGACACATAGGCACCCGACACATAGTCACTCTTATTTAGGCACAGAACAAATAGGTACTCTAATTTAGGTACTGGACAAATAGGCACCAGGACAAATAGGCACCCGGACATATAGACACCGGACAAATAAGCACCGATTTTTCCCCCCTTTTTTCATTGGAATGGATTGGTACACATTGAGGGGAGGGGGAATTTTTGTGGTGAATTAATATTACAAATTACGTTGCCTCGCTCGCGCTACCACGCTCGCTGCGGCTAACACATAACATCAGAGATGCTAGTGTAAACAAGATGCCAACAAATCTTCAGCAGTTTTATAGTAAACTTTTTCTCCCTTCACCCCCCAATTTGAAGGCAATTCATCCCAATTTAACAATCAAATTAAAACTTGGTGCCTATTTGTCCGGTGTCTATCCGAGTGCCTATTTGTCCGGGTGCCGATTTGTCCGAGTGCCTAAATTGGGGTGCCTATGTGTCCTCGTACCGACCGCCTTCACCCCCCTCCCCCCGAAAAAGTGCCTATTGAGACTGTCTGCAGATGATTTCCTTTAGCCAAAATAAAGGAAGTAGCAGTCCGCACCAACAAGTTACCACTAGTTGTAAGGAAAACGTATCTCGTTTTTAACGAAGGGACAAGGTTGAGATAAAAATGTTCTATATAAACCATCCATCGTCATTCGTACCATAATGTGTTCTTACCACCGAGTTGTATGTAAACGTCATAGCTTTACAGAATTGGAGAAAGAATACCGAGCCATGCTTGAGGTTTTTAGTCATTGTATTGTTTATGACATTTTTAATCGAGTAACAATATTAGTTGCCATTTTCCTAAAAGGAACGCGGCAAAACTTATACATAAAATGAACAAATACAGCCGAAGCATAGAAATAACACTATACAAAAATAGTTCATGTACAGCCAAAAAATAATAATCCATCGACTTTGCTTTAGACATATACATTGCTTCAGAAGAACGCGGTGTATGGGTTTGGCAATTTTAACTATAAATCATTGTTTCGAATAAAAGGCTCAGAAACTTGGCTTGTCTAACTGGATCATTCATAAGGATGTCTTTCGCGCATTACTCTATAACAGTGCGCATGCAAAACATCTTTTGTTGGAACACGCGCGGCTTGAGTGAGCGACAGCTAGCGAATTTAGAAGTTTTTAGTGAATTTGATGTGTTTGTCTTCCCTTGGGCAGATCACACAAAAATGTTATATGTAGGTTAAGAAGGTCGAAAATGCTTTCTTGGCAGTGATTGGCTCAGAGCAGTGTGACGTAACAAATACTGCTCGAAGAAACACGCGACTGGTGGTTGAGCGAATGACTAAAAATGGAGACTGTATACATATTTCACCGGAATGCGTGTGCAGAACGGCAGCGAATTTCTGCCAACGAGTTTCACCTTCTGATTGCGGAGGGTATAATTATGATGTGTACTATAACCGACTGGTGTTTGTGACGTCATGAATCCAGTATTCGTTACATCGAGAGTAAGATTTTCCCTCGAAAAAGAATGTAATCGCTTTTCTGTTATTTTGAGGTCTTATCTTTTGTTCCTTATGACAGATGGATCAACCTATGGGTAATTTGTGTAACCGGAATAACTGCCATTTCTAAAGTATTATAAACACTGTTAAATCGTCATGGGTTAGGTTATACGCCGCAGAAGTGTCGGATTGGGCCGCCCGGGAATTTTTAAAAAGTAGAAATTAATACGTCTGAAAATTTCACCTCTGTGCCAAAAAATGTTTCAATTTATGATGATTTCTTTAAAATACGCTAGTTTATGGCTGCGCCGCTTACCTCCTCTCCCCCCTTGTTTCTCTCTCTCTCTCTCTCTCTTCCCTCCTCCCCCGTCACAACAGAGACAACAGAGACCCTCAGTTATGTAAAAATTTTGAAAATTTGGGGAAGCCAAGATGCGAAAATTTTAATGAAATGTGTGCGAAAAATTGTCAAAAAAATAAAAATGTGTGAAGTGAAATTTTGTGAAAAACTGCTGCACCCTGGTGGCAGCCCTGCCCCCCCCCCCCCCTGCCTCTCCCCTAACTTAAGGAAGCCATTGTTTCGAAGAACCTTTTTTTTAAACTTTGTACTGAATTCTTATGAAAATTGTATGTTTAAGTTGGAGGTAAACGTTTCAAATTCACGCTTATTTCTTTGATACGCTAGCTTACAGGGCTCTGCCCCGGATTCCCCCCTCCCCCTACACTACAGGAGGCCTCTGTTTCAAAACGAATTTTGTTTGAGAAATTTTTAATGAAAATTGCATTTCGAAGTTGTGGGAAAACGTTTCAAATTCACACAGATTTCTTTAAAATACTCGTTTCGGACTTCCGCAGCGCCCTCGTCCCCCCTCCCCCCTCGGTCTCAGGGAGGCGTCCTGGTTCTAAGCCACTTTGTTGTCGTGTAACCAGCTATTTTTTATATCGTTTTATTTTCGAATAATCTTGCTCGGCTTATTTAGCATGCAGGCGTTGGACTGAAAACCAATCCCTCACTAATTGAGTTGGGCTCGTTTCCGAAAAGTTATTTGGTTTATTTACGTAAAAACATAAAAGTTTTGAGCTTCAATTAAACTACGACGAATAGGAAGGCCGTGAAGGGGGACCGCGGGGTAGTTGGGGGGAGATAGAAAGAAGTCGGCTAATCCGAAAAGCAAATTTTCTCCCGAGTTTTAAATCGGTTCCCTCTAGGATAAATAAAAAAAGGAAAAGGGATAATAACGCAGAAACGGCCGTTTACTACGTAGCATTGTGTGAGACCAGATCCCGTCCCCGTTTTTTCAGGTAGGTGTGTTACTCGTGTGAAAAATGTGAAAATGTGGGAGAAAATAAACATAGTGTAAAATTTTGTGAAATGTGTGAAAAAGAAGAAGCACTTTGAAAAATTAGAATTTAGCCTACGCCAGCCAACCGACTTCACGTGCAGTAACGGTAGATTTTCTTTCATGTTTAAATTGAGTCCCGAAATAAAAAATAAAAAAAAATAAAAATAAATCAAGCGCAGTTAAGAGCACTGTCAGTTGCAAATGAGCAGTTGGGAGCACTGGCAGTTGCAAATGAACAGTTGGTGAATTTTGAAACACACTCGGCAAAGTGAAAGAAAATTGGACAAAAAATGAGAAAAGAAAAGCATTAGTAATCACCTAGTTGCTGTAGTTTCATCTACAAACTTGGTAATCCCAGAATAATTCTAAAAAATGAAGAAAATTTTGAAAAATAAATCAGTTTACGTGTGACAAAAATGTAATTTTTGAAATGTGAAAAAGAAAAATGTGAATGTGAAGCTGGTCTCATCTCACGTTTGTTCAGGCCCAAAACGACAAACAGAACCGAAAGTACAAAGACTGAAAAACTCCCCCCTTTCTATGGAAACTGGTGTTTGTTCAATTAGGTTAGGATATTCGAACGCCGCTTTAATTTATACTGAGCCAATAAGTTGAAATATTTGATCATTGCCTATACACTCAGTGCAGCATCAGAGCCTTCAAAGATTTGCAGACTGAGCTATCATCACATGAAATTGCTTAAAATTTCCTAAATTTGTTCTAAGGTTGATACATTTTGTAGTGTGAAGATTCGCCGAGCCGAGCACTGTAATGCGTCATACACTGGAATAAACAAGGTGGAAAGCAGTCTGTCCCGGCCAAGAAAAGTCCATAGTTAGCTTTAACACCGCTCAGTATGCACATATGGAAAGTGTATGTTTATGTGTATGTGTGCGCGTGTTGAATGCTGCCTACGGACGTTTCCTTTTGGCCGTGTCAATACGGCTTAGCGATCGGGCTTTACCTTTGGTTTCAAAGGTCGTGGGTTCAATTCCCCACTCAGGTAGTCTGACGTGTTAAGTCCAAAAGGCAACGTAAATAGGATTTATTTATTCATACACTGGTAAAGAGCCTTAACATTGTTCGGGAATCCTTGTTCTTAAATACTTCGTAAGCCGTAAGGCAACCTGGCATGTGTAGCTTACGTAAATCTTACTCTAAATTATGTTGACCCAATCGTTCCTATATGGCGATTGTGGTCCTAGCGCCACCAATCCACCATTCAAGATCAAACCCAACCTACAAGCGATTTGAGATGGACAACATTAAGCCACCTAAAGTTTCGACCCTAACCGGTTAGAACCCAAAAGCTTATACTGCACAAAAAACTACGAGACCCCAGAGGCACATTTCGTAGCATTACGGAAGGTACGAAAAATCGGTCAAAAGTCTAACCCATGTACTGATTAACTTTAACTTTATTAAATACTATCAACTCGACTATAATAGTTCCAATGCAGAAGTACAATAAGGTAACATAATATTATACAGTTACAATGAGGTCAGTGAAAGTTAAAATCTGAATATCCCATTATCTTCTTCTTATATTATAAACCAAAGTCTCAAAGCAGAAATGAAGCAACCGCAACGACCCCCGGAAGGGGAACAATGAAAACGTGCGAGTGTGTCAATTCTTTGGCTTGAAGTTGAAACTGGGACGTTGTTGCCCTGAAAAGAAGTTGAAATTGGCACATTGTTGCCTCGACTAACAATTTGCTCTGCGCGGTCATCGCAAAGGCATGTCTTAAATGACGTCATGTACGAAGGACAGTTATTTTTCGCACGCTACTGGGAGTGGGGAGGGGCCTGAACGGGGAATGCCCGTTGGTGGGGCAGTGCTTATGTTACAGCCACTATTTGATTACGATATTGCTTTGCGGAGGGAGAGGATTGACGGAAAGGGGGAGTTTTACACAAAGAAAAATTGACTGTTGCAGTAAACGATCAGGCAGACCGAGCAAATACTGAGAAACAACCACGGGTCAAACAAATCCCCGGGCGAAGCCGGGTACGATGCTAGTACAATTTATAATAAATTACCACAAGAATTAATTCATGATACAATGTAAAGATAAAGCTTTAGTGGTAAAAAAAAAAAAAAAACTCCAAATCAGTGTTGTTAGCTTCAACAAAGAGTTTTTAAATGAATTTGTTGAGGTGGCTGAACCCACCGACTCGGGAAGAGAATTGGCTCTGAATTCTGAGCACATGTAAAAATAAATACCCCGTTCTGATTTTGTGTGGCGCTATGTAGGTTCGACGAGCTAAACCGGCGGGGTCTTGAAGGCCAAAAAAAAAAAAACCAAGAGTTGTTCCGTGTTTATTAAAAACATGCCAAAGTTTGGTGATCGACTAAATGGGAATTGGTAATGACAAGAACTCAACAAATAATTGAGAAAAGAAAAACACGCGAACAAAAAAAGAAAATTAAAGACAACGCGGAAAAAAACGAGAGCCAGGAAGACGAATTCTCTAATGAATGCTAATTAGCGTACTTAATTGCTAATTGTTCTTTGGGAAAGTTAATCTTGCCAAGCGTCGGGAGATCTGCGAGCTTGAGTAATTCGAGTTTCGTGCGCTTTCGTTAAGAAGCCAAGTGGGCCAATTTTTTTTTATATTGCACGAAAGACCTCATCTATAGTCTTAGCTTTTATTCTCGAGCTTTCCGTAAAAGTTGGTAAAATGCGCTGTCAGTGATTGATGGATTGATTTACGGTTACGTTTAGAGGAGAAGAATTGCAAAAAATTAAGATGGATTATCCAATTTTGTGTATGAATGGGAAGGAGTCTTTTGTCGTTCTTGTTTTTAGTGTGTAATCGGTCATGTTGTGTTTATGTTTGTTTTATTTATTTATTTTGTATTTATTTTGTGCAGTTTCAAAGCAGCAGAGAAAACATTTCTCGAATTTTGGTGTTGGCATGTTCTCGATTTATTGTATATTATCCAAAATCGCTAGTGTTTTTCGTGGATATTTAAATCGCTTAAAGGGACATTCCTCCCAGCGTCATTTTTCTCGATCCTCCACATCAAGTACGGCCCCAAAGTTTTATTTCCTTACCGTTAGTCTTTCCCTTGCTAAAAATCCGTTTTAAAATGTGGCGTCTACGAGATTTTATGTTGAATATTGGGGAACTATATTTACTGTATCCTGCACGTATGTGATCCTTTGCGCGCCTACAGTAACCTTGTGGTTTCATCTATGTGTGTGCGTGTACTAATTTTAATCGTTTGCTAATAATTATTATGAGATCAAAAACCTAAAAGACTAATGCGGTAAAAATTTAAAATTAATTATGCCAACAGATCGCCGACAAAATTTTACTACACTAGCCTCAAAAATTATAAATTGTGATGTTAAAATACGAAAATCATTCCGGTTTGTGACGACACAATCTTTAACTTGATGCTGTTTCGTATACTATTCCCAAGGCCAACTGAAATAGTAGCTGCTTTCCTTGCTGCGCGGAAGGCAGCTACTATTTCAGTTGTCCTTGGCGGTGGTAACATGCGCGGAGGCGATCTGCGCGTGGCTGTTATCGACAGGCGGAATGTGCCTTTAATTGTTTCTAATATATCACTTCACAGTAAGGATGGCACGATACATAATTTTTGCATCCCGATAAAATTTTAACAATTATCGCGGTAATCGGTAATATCTCGATAAAGTATTTTGAGGCTGGAACAACCAATTTAATTTTGTTAATTAAAAAAAACCTGGCTGAAGCCTACACTGCAACTTTCACGAATGTGAATTGTGTGGCACTCACTATTTGGCCAGCAGACATGAAAATGCACGTGCCATTGTCCATTGCTTCGTCACCATGTAGCAACAATTTAGCAGTTGTGCTACTATTTAATGATTTAGTATTGTTTGCATTAAACTAACTCTCCCATCAGCAAAAGCGGCTAGCAGCAGTATTGTACACTTGGTTGGAGAGCCCTTGTAATTCCGCAGGCAACGCCGCAAACCTCTTGTTTCTATAGCTATTGCGGTTTCCGAGATATGGCAATTTAAGCATCGGGTTTTGCGTGATAAATCGATAAATCAGAAAAGCGCGATACGATAATCGACGATATTATCAAGTTATCGTGCCACCCCTACTTCACAGGGTGTATACCAAAACACCACAATCAAAATTCCTGGCTTTTTTGTACCTTTTCCTGACTCCCTGATTTTTTTTTTTTAGAGAAAACCTTGAGTGGCTGTTCCCAGTTATGGGTTCTGGAAGAAGCCATTTTTTGGGGGGGAAAAAACGTGTTGCGTCTACGCGGCATTCCCACACTACCGTTTTCCACCAAAACCACAAAAAGAAACTCGTGTCAAGCCAGATTTATACTCAAATCCACTGCGAAACACACAAAACTTATCTTCCGTGACATGCTCTAATAATGCAAAAATGGTAGGCCTAACCCGGAAAAAAAAATTATCAAAATGTTAAAAATAAACGTCTTTGTTAGCAGATTCATGTACGAATCGGTCTTGGTATTTACTTTTTTGTCGTGTGAGAGGCACTTCTAAACGCATAGTATAGTAAAACGTTTGTGATAAACAACACGTGGTTGCTCAGCTAGGCCTAACAAACAAAAAAAGCCGAATCAAAATTAACACCTACTATATGTTACCCAAGTG
>JAHWFP010183011.1:0-14039 GCA_023313725.1 Lithobius niger | reverse complement strand
TACTTCTTACAAGTTATCGCCGTTAGGCAGCCTCCAAGCTGTGGAAATATATCCACCCAAAACCAAAAGTGGTATAAGAAAAGCGGCCAAGTTTCCAAATAGGGTTGGCTTTTGAAAGCAGTGATATCATGCAACCAGGAAAAAGCCGCCATGGTTAATCCTATTAGCCAACAAATTTGGTGCAGTGCCCTCTTCTTTAATTTCTTTATCTGACTACTTTCTTCGATTGCTGAAACACGTTGCACATAGAACTATACGATCCTATAACTCTGACATTAACATTTATTCACTTCTTCTCATATTTGCAGATAATTATAATCACTCCTGGCTAAAAAAAAAATTGAAGAGGAAGGCAACGCGCCAAGTTTGTTGGCTCATAAAATTAACCTCGGCGTCCTTTCCCTGGTTGAATGATAGCACTACCTTCAAAGGCCAACCCTTTTTGGAAACTTGGCGGATTCTCTTATAGCAGTTTTGGTTTTGGGTGGATAGCACAACTTGCGTAGGACTGTGAACGTCCCAAAGGTCACATCGTCTTCATGCCAGTCATTTTATTTCTAGAGGAATATTATGTCTATAAATCGCTTTGAATTAAAATTGTTTGTAGTCATGCACATGTAAAATTCAACAATAACAGTAACAATAATAATTATTAATATGTAATCTCATTTACTTGGTGGATCATCTACTTGATGGCGACACACTAGCATGCGTCTAGATTAACCAGCAAAGTTGGCACATTACCAAGACCTACTTCTTTAAAAAAATTACTGTTTTTCCTACTTGACTAAAATCCTGTGCGCACGATTTGCATTTCTGTTTCCTACTATGCTTTGCCTCCAGCATAATTGTCCCTCTCATCGTCGTGGGGCAGATAATCCAGTTTGGATTCGTGCTCCGTCGAAATACCAAATCCTTGCAAAAAAAAAAGGCACCCTGTCTCTTCATGACCCATCTATTAGCAACAACAGTGTATTCTGACAATTAAGTGCTAAAACGATAAGCGAATAATACTTAAACATGTTATAACTTACTACTGGATGACAGTACAAACAATGGTTACACCAATAATTTGGCACTTACGCGCCACTTTCAGGCCACGTGCTTCTAGGTGCAACCCCCATTTTCGAAAAAGGCACTTCCCTGTACGACTCTTTACCTGTATACAAAAATTTAGATTTTCCAACTTTCCAAAACGAGCTGTAGACTGCCATCAAGTTTTCATTTAACGTCCAAAGTATTAATCGGTGCATTTAACTTGGCTAATAGGATTAACCTTGGTGGCCTTTTCCTGGTTGAATGATATCGCTACTTTCGAAGAACGACCCTTTTTGGAAACTTGGCAGCTTCTCTTATACCAGTTTTTGGTTATGGGTGGATATCACAACCTTCATAGGACAGTGAATGCCAACGGTCTTATCGTCACCTCTACCTTTTTGTCTGGAGGAATTTTATGTCAATAAGTTGTCTGATTCATAATTTTCACATTTGCCATTGCCCAATTAGCCATTAAGTCAGCCAAATTGACATGGTTTGATTTATTATATGTCCATGCTTCATATGCTTAAGTTTGTTTATTCCCATTTTTGAGCACACTGACTAACAAATGCTGCTAGTGAGCCCAAGGCCGGATTAAGGGGGATGTTTTGGGTGCTGAAGCACCGGGGCACAAGCGGAAAAAGGGCCTCAAGGGTGCCTTGACGGTCACAGGAAAAATAAAATGAGGTACTATTTTAATTTTTTTTGTTTTTTAGTTTTCTAAATGTTTTTCCCTTTTTTAAAAATCTGTCTGGCCTCTACGAGGCTTAATACGGCGTTGAGTGAGCCGCCAATTTACATCTGACAACAATTAAGCTCTGACAACAATTAAATCGCATCTATCTGGCGGCGACACACTAGCGCGTGTCAAGATTGTTTGGTCGCCAACCAAATCTATTAATCTTCATAAACCTGAACGCAGTTATTCGGAATGGGAGGGGTGGAGGGAATTTGAATAGCCGTGGCCGAGCACGTGATATACCATCTGAAATGAAACCATAATGAAACCAGGGAAGGCTGTAACTCAGTACAATTCACCATACTGGATACTTTGAAAGCACTACAGGGCTCTGCGATAGGCCCGGATGGTTTTTCAGCTTTTTTTCTTAAGCAAATTGCCTACGTGATTGCTGCTACTCTAACAATTCACTTCCGGGTTTCTATTGAGTGTGGAGAATCCCGCAAGTGTGGAGCCAGGCAACGATCGTGGTAATGCTTCCCTTCCTGTAAATTATCGGTCGACAGACCTGACTTCTGTCGTTTGCAAGGTTGTGTAGACTTTGATACGAAACTCCATGCCGGATTACTGTAACACGCATCGTCTTTTAGATACAAACCAATTTTTTTTTTTTTTTTACCCCCCATCGCTCCACTACTTTGCAACTCCTTGTTTCCCTTGATCGACGGACTTCCGCTTCCGACGTGAAGGCTCCTTTCGTGGTGGTTTTCTTTGACTTTAAACGTGCCTTAGAGTCGGTGATCCACTCTAAGTTGGTGGCAAAACTTGAGATTTTGGGAATCGGAGGAAATCTTCTGGACTGGTTGCTGGCCTTCCTAAGAGGTCGCCAGATCGGGTCAGTATTGAGGGCTACTTCTCTGCCTTCCTTTCGACATCCAGTGTGTTTCCCCATAGGGCTCAGTCCTAGGCCCATTCTTATTCGTGGTCTTCGTTTCGGACCTTATACCATCTTCTTCTTTTGAGGATGACCACAAACTTAAATTTCCCAGATTCTTTGCACTTCGTGTTGTGCCCTGCTGGAACTCGCTTCCAACTGATATGGTGACTTCGCCTTCTCTCCAATGTGTTCGTCGATTAATTAGAACTTGTGATCTTTCCAAATTCCTTAAGAGGGTTTATTAGTGTTACATCTTGTACCTGTGGTACACCTGTCTCCTATTTTCCTTTATTTTCAAATTAACTCATGGGTGGTATTAGTGGTCATACCCTTCCGTCACCGAATCGCAGCTGTATGTGGCAGGTTAAACATTTATTATTAGTATTGTTGGACTGCCTTAATATAGTGTGCATTAATTTATGTAGTGGGGTCATAAATTAATATGCATACACAAACCGCAATGTCCAAATGCAAAAAAAAAGTTATTTAAAATTCTTCCTGTCTCAGAGACGCCAGTTAATGCTGAGGGAAAATTGCCATGGGGACAAAAACAGATCTGTTAGTTTAAACACTGTTATTATTAAAAAGAAAAACTAACTCTTTTCATATTAAGGTAAGGTTTAACTGTATACCAACATAAAAACAGCAAAGGAATACGAATAAACTTTCTTGTAAAGTTTCAGATACCACAATGTTGCTGAGAACTGTTAAGTCCACGTGAAACCTTACTGCTGTACTAAGCCATTGAAACCACCAAAAAAGACAAACACTATAAATATTAGAAAAGTTGAGCCAACAGTTATTTAATGTATATTATTACGTCAGGTTTCAATACAGTGCAGAATAAATTGGTGCCAACTTTCAAATATTTTGACACCTAAAACTTGGTATAATAATATTGAAATGTCATGAAATCGTAACTAAATCAGAACAAAATTCGCCATCGCTCGCTTTTGTTTTATTGCATGAATCCAAGATTGGAGGACAAAAAAAATAAAAATTCAATTCAATGTATTCAGAAAGTGAAGGGTCGTCGAGATGTTTTGTGTCTCGGGTGAACTTTTACTTTCAGAGAGTAAAAGGAAACTAAATAAATGAAACTACAATTTAATAAAGCCTCGAAATTGCCGGCAGCATCACATTACCTATACTGACGACATTCAATGCGGGAAAACGCGACAGAGAAAGAGAGAAAGGTCATTCAAATAAACATAAAAATATCCTTGGGCGCATGCGTGTGCGGTAAATTTAATATGAGACATTTGAAGATTCGAAATATTGTTAAATATACTAAAGCGAACGCTCTCGCCTTTTGGATCGATTTCAAAAGTCGTAATCTTCGAAATTAAGCAAAATAAGCAAAATTAAATATTCGCCGAAACGGTCAGTCTGGACTGGAATGTTACACGATCCCCGATTTAAAAGCTTCCTTCCACGTGTTCTTTCTAATGCCTCCTCCCCCTCCCCAACCGAGTACTTTCCGTCAAGGCGAAAAGATTCACCAAGGTAGACATATGTATGTGTTGGTGCCAATGTTACACTTGATCCAGGGGCAGCCAGAGTAGAACATTTTCCTCCACAAATCAAGGGATCATGTACAATGTACATCAATCGTTTGGAGAGCCATAGCTTAGAGTCCTACTGAAATCGTTCAGTCTCAGCCTAAATCACACCATCACGCAATTCTGGCAATACCGCAATCGTACTGCCTCAACATAAATCCCTCCATCACGCGATCCTGGCAACTATAGACCTACTGAAATCGTCCCGTCTCAGCATAAATCCCACCATCACGCAATCCTGGCAATTAACTATCGAACTTGTTGTACTGTCTCAGCATAAATCCTACCACTACACAATCCTAGCAATTAGACCTAAACGCACCTAAATCGTACCGTCTCAGCATAAATCATATCATCACACAATCCTGGTAACTAAGTACCGAAATCTAGACACACAGTAGTGTGTCGCCGCCAAGTATATAATCCGATTGTTAAACGATTGATTGCTGATGATAAAGAGGCGGCCTCACTTCCAGACATGTATCTGTTAACTGTAAGCAACTAAGCGCATATTTTGTCGTGTTAAGGTTAAATACCAATGCGACCGACATTTTTCAAATTGTGGAAAATGTAAGGAAAAGGTGCAGGGACAAAGATACACTGAAAGTTAAAGGATGAGTGTTCACTATTCATAGAGAGAAAGATGCATCAATAAAGATGTTTTCATGATACTGTCTAGCTAGTCAGTTAGCTAATAACGTTTCCCCCCACGTTAAATCCCAGAGACTGATAGCTTGGCTAGCGAAAAATTGGGAAGGCCTACACAGCTGAAAGTTTACACACGAATGCATCGTGATCTGCACGTTGTAGTTTTGTTCAGAGGTTTGGGACTTGTAGGGGTCAGGACAAATATACGTGGGAGGGTTTTGAAATTCGCAACCTCGTTTCTTTTCCATGTTGCAGCCAACAATGGCTTGATTTCAAACAATGGCCAAGATTTCAAACAACAATAGCTTGGAAAATCAACCATGGACCTAAGATTTATTTTAAAAGCCTGGACTAACTAAAAGCTGACGAAGGGTGCAACGAAGACCAAAAAATCAATCATTTACGTCGTCATGGATTTACAACAATAAACGGATGCACGTTAGATGATGGTTACGCAACAATACGAACATCCACGAGCCAAAGTGGTGTTATGTTAATAATCAAAAAAACAAAATGCTTTGCGGTGTGATGTTTTGATTACAGTGAACGTCAGGGATTTCTGCATTACAAAATGTGAACGAACAAAACAAATGAAAAAAATCTCAACTTGGCTGATGTAACGCCTAATTATGGATAAACATAAAATTCTTAAAGAAAACAGGTAGAGATACATGTAAGACATATGTAACATTCCTAAGTTACAGGTGTCTATTGACCCGGGTAGAGCCAAAATGGGGATTTGCTGATTGAGTGAGCAAAGCGAACGAAAATCGCCATTGTGTGGAAAAACGGGATTGAAGAAACTTAAGCGTGTGAAGTATGGACATACAATAAACGACACCGTGTCAATTTGGCTGATGTAACGGTTAAGTGGGCAAAGACCAATGGGGAAATTACCAATGAGAAAATTTACGGACATATAATTCTTCCGGAAAAAGGTAGAGAAGAAGATAAGACGGCAGGACCTTTTGTACATTCACAGTCCTGGTATAAGAGAAGCCGCCAAATTTCCAACAAAGGACGGCATTTGAGGGTAGTGATATCATTCAACCTTGGAAAGGCCGCCAAGGTTAATCCTATTAGCCAAGTTAATCGCACCGAATAATACTTTGGACATAAAATGGTAACTTGAAAATTACTATCACGAGTATAGCAATGTTCTAGTTTTCATTTAACTTTCGTACTATTCAATTAGCCGGTGCGATTAACTTGGCTACTAGGATTAACCTTGGCAGCCTTTCCCTGGTTAAATGATATCACTACCTTCAAAGGCCGACAGAATTATTGGTTAATCAGTTCTGCAGTTATCGAACGACATATACGGATTTCATCGAAGTCGGGTATAGGACTGGTGCAGCTCGCTTCGCCCTAAAATTATATCGATTATGAACTGCCACTCTTAATGGGAATAATTGAACATACATTTTTTCCGCATTTCACGTAAACCTCCAGCGTAGATTTGCGCATTCATTGAGGATGTGCAGGACGTAAATCGTAAACGTAAACCTTTACAAACGCCTGCCACATGTACTTGTGGGCTAAACCATAATTTTAAAATTGTTTTTACAGTTTGGTCAGAGATGAGGCATAAAACTAGGCATCAAGACGAAACCAAGCGTGACTGGGCTGAAAACGTGTTGAGAAAGACTGATCTCTAAGAAGATTTATCTTCAACCATCGTTATTTTTAAAAGTTTAAAATCAAGAAACGCCTGGAATTGTTTTCAAGGAAATATTTAACTGGATGAAACTTTATGATGTACCATACTTATTTCACACAAAACTCCAATCCCCCGATTGTGAACTCGGTCAATTTCAACGTGCTATCAATGTTGTCACTCATATCCGGATTATTTAATTGTAGGTGGGTGGAGTTGGGTGTGGCCACTGTCTATTAGATGCGGCAGGAAGCTCATGTTCGTCTAGACATTTAATTATTTTAGCCTCTGGTAACCTACCTTTGACTAACACTAAGGAAAATTGAAAATAAGCCAACAGCGAACATCATAAACTAGAAATAACGTAGTTCAGTAAGCCACCTTTATGGACTTACGTTTCGTCGGATTGGCATGACCCGGATTCGAACCGGCTACCCAGTTCGCCCCCAGATCACTTGCATAGCGCCTTAATCGCTATGGCCAGTGGAGGATGCGGCCATAGCGATTAAGGCGCTATGCAAGAGATCTAGGGGCGAACTGGGTAGCCGGTTCGAATCCGGGTCATGCCAATCCGACGAAACGTAAGTGCATAAAGGTGGTTTACTGAACTACGTTATTTCTAACTTGATTTTCGCTGTTGGCTTATTTTCAATTTTCCTTAATATTATTTCCAGCGATTTATGTCTATTTATTTGACTAACGCTCGCACACATACTATACATTGAATTAAATGTGGCCCTCACTCCTAACGAAAACATGACAAAATCACATTGAAACAGAAACAAAACATCTTTAATTGATGATGAATTGTAAATTCTCTCTTTTCCTAACGATACCACGCCAGTCATTGATCGATTGACTGGGTTGCGTAAGCTAGAACGTCGTGACGTGGGAAGACTGCTACGTGTGCTGTGTCAGCAGAAGAAGCCACCTAATTTTGCTCCCATTTCGTTATAAACGTGCAGTAAACTTTCCACATAATTCAAAAAAAACGCAAGCCCGGCAGCTTACACTCGCTGGATACTTTAGTGCCATGCACTTTAAAGTGTGCGCGGCCTATCTTGAGTTCGCCCAGAACGAACACAGATAATCGATTGTACGTTTTTGGTAGCAGAGTGCCTTGTTGATATCCAAAATGGCTACAACAACAATGGCGGCCGTCGATTAACGCCGCTTCCTCCACGAAAACGTAGCCGCTCATAAAATACTTCCAGGACTCAAGATACGGCGCGCACACAATAGATGTTTTTCGCGCCCCCAGCCGAAGGCGAGAGGAACACTTTTGATTTATTCTAGAACTTTTCACATGCTACAATCGACATCAGCACGAGGCACCACAGGGCCCTTTTCTTCTCGTAAATGCCAGGGAGGACTGAGGTCAAGCTCGAACTGGCGACCTCTTGCACATTAGACAATCGTGCAAACCATCATGCTACCTTGTTCTGTATTTATATTAATGCACGTTGATATACTGTTCGGTATTTATTTTCATTAATTCATAAGCGGCTCAAGTAAGATTAACACACTACGCACGTTTTGACCCCAGCTGAAATCTGACCTACAGAAAAACAGCAGATAAATAGGCAGTTTATTGGCAGTTTAACTACCAAAAAACTGCACCTAATCTGTACAATACTGATTTTTTTTCGGTTTACTTCTAGTATCGAAAATAAAAAGAAAGCGTAAGTTAAGGGCCCTCGCGCACTATACCACGCGCCATCGCTGTTTGCTGTGACGTGCATATCATGTGACTGGGCTAGTTCAATCAGACGGTCCAAGAGCCGTTGTTCTCGTTCGTCATTGGCTAACTCATGGTGACGTCACGGCAAACAGCCATTGCGCGTAGCCAGGTAGTGCGGCCAGCGGTTGTCGTGGCCAAAAAACACGGCCAAAAAGTACCGCGCGGCCACGTCTGCTTTTCATCGACAATTAACGATCACGTGGTGAAAATGAGAAAGTATGGTAAGCCCTAAGGTCGCCTGCACACCGCTCGGGATCCCACTAGCCTGCTGCGACTGACTGGTCACGGCGGCGAAGTGCGTGCTGATACGTGCGAATTCTCGTTGGCCGCAGCGACCTGGTCGCGCGAGGGGGCCCTAATTAACGTAATGCTGAATCTCACCAGCTAACACCCTAAGGGCCCCCGCGCACACGGCAACCAAGACGCGCTGCCAGGTCGCTGCGGCCAACGAGAAAGCTTACGGTACATGTACGGTCACTTGGCCGCCGCGGCCAGACAGTCGCACCAGCCACTCGAATCACGGGCGGCGTGCAGGTGACCACAGGATGACCATATATACTTGCTCCGTGTTAATTTTTAACCACTTCATCGAGAATCATCAATCAAAAACGGACGTGGCCGCGCGGCACGTCGCCATGTTTTTGGCCGCGACTACCACTGGTTGCCCAGTGCGCGGGGGCCCTTACATATCTATAACCGTACATACATGCCATACATACTTACATGTGCCGTCACTTAGACATATACACTTTAAACTTGCAATCAACCTTTTTTTTTTTATAATATCACAAAAGATTTTGATTAACTTGTATTCAGCTGTAAAATAATTTATACACATATTGTGACGATTTATAAATTACAATTGTCCCTTAGATTACGATCAAATGCTTATCTCGTTCCATGAATTAATTGTAATTTAAAAATGAGCTTCTAATGAATGAATCTCGAATAATTTACTACAGTAAAAAGAATTATTAATTTCATGGTAATTATCTAGGGGCACCACGCCAAATCACTTCATTTTTGTACTAACCGACGCTACCCTTCATCCTATTACCATTTCGCATTATAAAACCCGGGGGAAATGGGTGTAACGGTCTAAAAAAAATTTTAAAAATACGTAAAATGCTAGTCAGATGCATGCTACAGCGGCAGAGGTTACAGCCATATTGCGAGGGAAGATGGGTAGCCAGAAAGCCCTATCTGCACTTCACTTAAAGTTTACGGGAATATTTCTTTTCTCCGGAATTATTGTTCCAATTATGCTAAAAGACGTAAAAGACGAAAACAATTTTTTTTTCAAATTACGTGCCTCGCTCGCGCTCTCGCGCTCGCTGCGGCTAAACGCATTACATAAGAAACCACAACCGAAAATTTGTCGACCGAAACTTTTCGTTGTGGTGTAAATCGAATTTTCCGGCTATCTGCTTCCCGAATCAAAGACCTCGCAATATGGCTGCCACCGACGCCACTTTAGCGTGTATGTCACTAGCATTTCACGGCTTATGAATAATTTTTTGGAGAAGTTTATAAGCTACACATTTTCCCCCGGGGTTTATAATGCGGAATGTTGTTAGGGTAAAGTGTAGCGTCGGTTGGTACAAAAATTTTATTTGGCATGGTGCCCCTAATCTAGATAATTACCTATTTCATTATTAAAAAAGCGAAAGAGTAAAACTGCAAATTATATTTGCAGAAAATCTGAAGATAATATGTAATTAGTGGCTGTAGACCTAGAGTTAAATAAAAATACGTCCTCTTGTTCCATTCTTAGTGTTCCTTCACTTGTTGAAAGTGTTACATTCCTGTGATGTTCAATCCCCGTGTTCCATACCTGTGCTGTTTAACGAAAATATGGATTCTTATACTTCCCCAGTAATCTGCACAAAAACTGCAGAGTAGGTGCAAAGCTTAGTGTAGAGAAAATCTACAGAAAATCTGCAAATTATGGAGCCGTCGTGACCAAACAGCAGAAAATGTGCAAAAAAAAAGTGTAGTGAACTGCTAGATAGATAAACATTTTTGGAAAAAAAAAAAAAAAAAAAAACTGTACATCTGCAAAAATACGGCAGTATTCGGCAATACTCCTGTACTTTTTTCCTGATGCAACGAAGTGGCTGAATTTTGAATTTTGACCGGGTAGCCTTTTATAGAAAGAACTCTAGTTGTAAGAAAGGAGTAAATCCAGCGTTTTGACCCGCAACCCCCAATATCATGACAGATAGACTGCGCAAAATAGACCAGAATATATCCCGTAATTATTGTAAAAGCCTGTGGCCTCTCTTGCTACCCTAACCGGTAGTGACGAAGGCGCTTTGCCATTATGCCCATTCCATTTATCGACCAGAAACTTCTACAGGCATAGGATGAACTTAAGTTTAAGTAGTTTATTACAATAAACAATTGCAATATAACTATACAGTATGTGCCCACATCCCACAAGAGCTGATGCCCGCGTGCGGCATGTAGGGTACCATACCACAAATTATAAAACAAAACATTGTATAACAAGAAAATTGTTGCAAAACTTTAGCGACAACATGTAATCAATAATAGAATTATTTAACTATAAACACAAAACAAATTATAAAATAATGGGAAGGTAATGGATTGACAAGGTAAGACATACTTATTACGAAAGAAAGTTTAGCTTAAAATCTCGAATAAGTTTTCTATAGAGTCAGTACTTAGGCCCAGAAGCCATTTATACAAGGATTTTTGGAATGGGTAAATCTCAGCAATTGGTACACTTCTGTATAGCTTTCTGCCAAGGAAATAGCTGTATTTATGTAATCTTTCTTTATTTACTTTAGGCTGAATAACGTAGTTGTTCGATTCACTCCTAGTGTGGTAGTTCGTTAGTAAACGAGTTATAGTATGAGTATTATTCCTCCGAAAACGAATTATAACTCGATACGCATATAAAAGGCGAACTGGCTGAATGCCTAGCTGCTGAAAAATAGGTATCGACCTTACGGACCTTACAGCAACCTTGGCGCGACGTGGAACGACCGGACTACAACAAGTTTTAGGTCCAACGTCTGACAGGATTTTCGAAAAGAAGCAGGCAGAATATGCTCGGCTACGTGCTTCATTTGTCGTGTGTGAAAGTCTTTTTTTTTTCATGTTTGAATGGATGTAGTGGCAGAGGCCAGCATTAAGGCTTAATGCAGTGCGTAATACATGACCACCAGCCATCAGCCAGGAGAACTCGCGGATACATTAAATTTTGTAGCCAGGACGGGAAGAAGGAAGTGGCTAGAGTAGACATATTTCATGCAGCACGCATTACTGTCAAGAACACCTCTTCCCCGACCCGTTCATTTATTCGGAATCCTGCAAAGGGCATTCGGGAGAAGAAAAAGGAAGGGGGTAACGTCAGGAAAATTCTCTTGTGGAGACCGTCTTGTGGGCCAAATGAAAAAAAAAACAAATTTAAGGTGTTCGTTTTAAGTTACGGTTGTGACGTTTCGTTTTGACAACTGAGGGGTTTATAAAGGGTTCCGTTGGAAACGAGGGGATTAAGACTCCGTGCAGACGTACGATGGATTACAGCATCCAACTTGGCGATTTTTTTAATGTACAAGATACTTTCACATTTGAAAGAATTAAAGGTGATGTTTTTGTGACAGTAGCTCGGTCGTGAAGCAGGTTCGGTATAAAATCGTATACACGTATTACCTAATACTTTTTTTTTCCCACCAATTTGTCTTCTTCCCACTTCTCCAAATCCCCCGTTCACCCTCGGTACCACCAGCATTAACACTTGCATTATCCCCACCTGAAAACACGTAATATTTCCTTAACCCCCGCCCCCTTCCCCCTGCCATTACATGTAAAGGCATGTAACACTTTGTGGTGTACCTTGCCGTTACGCAGGCTGCGACGCACCAGTCATGTTGTCGCCAACACGGTAGTTGGCTGAGCGCCAACAACCATGTACCGAACGGGGCCTACTGTTCAATCCACTCAGAACCAAATCGGTGCACACTGCGCCCGGCACGCTGCGTGCCCTTGGCGGGATCTCATTATTTCAACATGTATAAAAGCACATTGGAAGAAAGGATCTTCAGGATGCAACTGAAAGGCTGGCGCTCTCATGCTACTAGGGTTGGTACAAGTTACAGCTTTAGCCAATGCCTAACATGTGGTAATCTGGCCACGGTCCCGTAGCTATGCCGTAAGAATTGGAGTTGCGTCCTGAACTTGAAACCACTCGTCCATTCCCCGAGTACTTACGTATCTTGGGGGTCTTGTCCTGGAACTTGAACTGGAGTAAATGTTTTTTACATGGAAAGCAAATTTCACGGCTGCGAACCAATTTTTTTTTTTTTGGGGGGGGGGGGAATCTGCGTTTTCAGCCAGTGCCCGTGTGCTGAGACAACCGCATGAGGGTCACATTTTTATTTGAGGGGACAAAAAACTGTAAATTCAAAATAAAAATACCTACTTTCCTTTATTCGGAAAATAAAGTAAAACAGCTGGACAACCATGGAACACCAGTTTTATCTAACTTTAAAAAATTAGAGTGAAGGAAAACACCCCCATTGTTTTCGAAAGGAAATAACGTAAAAACTGAGGGCAATTTGTGAATTCGTAAATCGAGAAGTCAGAAAAAGCCATATTTTGTTTTTGTTATTAAGGTTAGTCATACGCAGTTCCCATTTCAAAGTTATTGTGTAAAGTCAGCAAAAGACCCCACGCCCTCTTAGACCAGGCATGGTGATAGAAGAAAAATCTCCATTTCAAGAAGGGCTGGCGAAGTACAGCATTGCACTAAACCTCTCAGAAACGTACGTATAATGAAAACCATAATCCCTTAGCATTGCCAAGGTGAGGTGGAAAGATGGCTGCAGTTTCTTGGCCTTCTGGGACTGGGAATTATTCAAATCGGAATTTTAATTTGGGATACGGAAGTCCAAATTATGTGGAGGGCCTAAGATACGGGTTGGAAAGAAGCACCCAAACCAGTGACGAACCTTTCTCCAGCTCCGCACAGGCAATCATGTTGCTATTTTGCAAGACTGGAGTGCCAAACGCACCGGAATAAAAAAAAAAAAAATCGGCACGTAATGCAGATATGTACCCAGGTTACAGGCAGCTTGCGCAGGGTCAACGGTTTACCATCCTGAGAGGATTGGTGAGGGAAGGGGCACAGGTCAGAAGGTTCCTGTTACAGCAGAGAACGTACATACGTCCAACCCCCGACCCATCCCTGTCTGTGGATCCACCATTGGCGTGGGGTGGCTTCGTTTCAAACCGCGAAGTAGTGCAGGGAAGCTAACCTTCGCAATACGAGGCGGTGCTTCGTGCCGGCCAATCGACTAGCGCGGGGAACTGGTCGTGCTCGACACGAGAGGGCATCGAAATGGCAAGTACCAAACCCAGAGTAGAACTGGAAGCACAAAGATTGCCCCTAAAAGCAGCGAATGTGCAGAAAACCAGTGCTGCTAAGGAAACACTTTGCACACAGAATGGAATTTACTAATTATTTCAGTATCATTTTTTTGCCAGAACGAGCTTTTGTTAGGATAGTGTGTTAACTGATTTAAACCATGCACAATGGCTGTTTGCCGTGACGTCACCACGAGTTAGCCAATGACGAACGAGAACAGACTAGCCCAGTCACGTGATATGCACGTCACAGCAAACAGCCATGGCGTGTGGTATAATTTATCTGCATATAGTTTTATTTTTTCCGTAAAAACACAAAATATTCTTTTAAAAAAGGCAAAAAAATCTTTAAAACGCACGTGTTATTAAACTACTGTTAAGTT
>JAHWFP010183010.1:0-11681 GCA_023313725.1 Lithobius niger | reverse complement strand
TGCCTATTTCTCAAGAGTGTTTAATTTTCCATTAACCTGTTTTGTCCGGTGCCGATTTGTCCGATTCCTGGACCAGCTGTCATCCTGTCTTTGAACGGTTAAAAAACTTTTGCAACCAACCAAAAACGCCATTCTAATAAGATTAGTTACCCTAACGTACAATTCGGCTGATCCGTTTGGATGTCCACATTCTCCGCTGCACGGAAATCCGATTTTGACAGAAATAAGGTGAAACCGCATTACACGCAAGTAACAAAGACATCAAGATAAGGCGGCGCAATGTTTTTCTCATTTCAGAGGAGACGTAATCATCTTATTTTCATCATTTGGTGATCATCGTAGCGGAAGATGGACGGACAAAACGAGGATCATAAGAGAGCACAGCCTAATTGAGGAACAAGAGTTATGCATTCCATAACCAGACGAGACTTCCTTCCGTCGGAGGACTATTGTTCTGTACCAAGTATAAATAGTGAAAAGACATGAAAACTCTTATTATTTCAAGAAACTCAATCCAGCTAACAACATCAAGATGAAGAATTTTGTAAGTTTTGAAATTCACTGTGCAAAGTTCATAACTTTTTGAAAGTGTATCAAAATGTATAGCACAGCTACTTTTTAAAACGCTTATGTTTATGATAGCTGCACTTAGCATAATATTCGTCGTATGAGCTCTCGTGTTTATTTAACATCGTATTTTGTAACTAAGAAAGTTTAAAAAATGAAGAATATGAGAAAAAAAATGTGTAGGTTGATTTGCCCAGGGAAATCTTTTTTGAGCTCTCCAATTTTGGTTTCACTCGTGTTCACACAAAGAAGCTCAACAAGTATATCTTTCAGAGGGATGGAGCTTAATGGCGTGTCGACAGCAAGGTCCAGCTTTCAAAACTGACATTGGCAAATCATGTTTTACTGTGCGTTCCATCAGTAGGTTGAATGCTTTGCCTGAGTCAGTGCTGAGCACCTGGAAGAGTCGCTATGACAAACTCTAAACCCTACACTGATGTTTTAGGCATGTGCTTTATGTCAGTTTTGTTCCTTTGTTGTATTGTTACGGGCAAAGTTCACTTTCTGAAGAACCCATACTTTCATACGTGTTGCGCCCATACTACAAATTTAAAAGTAGAACCATCTCTCTAGAGCACCATGAGCTAAAAATTTGCATTCATGCAAAATAGATTTTTTTTCTGAAGTACATGACGAGGCGGCTCCATTGCAGGGTGTCCACAAAGTCCTTAAACACTATTGAAATTTTTGTTGGTTTAAAATTTCTTAACGCAGCAATGAACAGATTTCACCATAAGCTCGATAACTTAAGTTTATTTTGACAGCCACGAGATGACAGCAGCCATCACGCTGCAGCGTTCGCACGTGTTCACGCGTTCGCGTTCGCAGTGAATGACGCTTTACGCGTCAACACAACACTGGGAACCAGTCCGATAGACGGGGAAATTACGGTTTGCAAAGTTTAAATAAGTAACAATCGCTCCGAGAAAGTTCAAAGGAGACTAAAAAGAATCCGCCAACAAAAATCTCTTTACGGGTGGGTTCAACAATTTAAGAAACGGGCAGTGTGGTTGGATCTGAAATGAACTGGCAGACCGCGTACGTCCAACGAAGCTGCTGATCGCATACATAGCCCTACATACATAGCCCATCGCATACATAGCCCAATCATAGCCCTGGATTATCGTTACGTTGAGCCAGCAGGGAGTTAAAAGTGTTCCGCGTTCAATGATTCACAAAGTTTTACGCAAAGGTTTAAAATGACCTACCTTCTCTCTGTATTCGAGCATCCTGCGCGAAATAGCCTTTGCAACATTTACATAGCTTATAGTGAATGTAGCAAAACCGTGTCTCACGAGGGAAAAATAATAAAATGAATGTCTTTGCAACATTTACACGCGCCTGAATTAATGTTGCAAAACTGAGCCATACGATAAAGCCAACCGAGAGAAATGAACCTTTAAATGCGGACTTCGTGGATACGCTGTATTTGGATGGGTTTAACGAGTAATCCCTAACATTGTCGTGTCTTTATCACTGAAATTACCTTCAGTCAGGCAGCTTGTGCATTAGGTGCATGTGCGTTAACGATGCGGGAAGCCCGATGATCAGCCTAATTCGATAACATTCGTAATTGGGACACGATAACATTCACAATTTTGTTCCAACTTGGTTGAAATTTCATGACAATGGAGCTTTGGTACATGTAATACACGAGTTCGAAGCTGAAATTCCTACCTGAAACATTTTCAGATATTCGCGTTTTTTCCGTTGGATGATAGAGTCGATTTTAGAAGAGGTAAGGGAGCCCGATCCTTAAAGCCAAAAGTCCCGAGCACCACATGAACAATAAAAAGGCATTTGCCATAATATGCCGTACTCAAGAATGCAGTCATTAATACAAATGGTATAAAATAACCACTATTTACTGACAATTTCACACGTTTTGAACATCAAATTTCGCGTGAGGTGGCAGTGCTATCCGGACGAGCTCGTAAAGGTCGGTGTTGGATTCGTTCGCTTACTTCCTCAGGAATTTCTTTGTAAGATGGAATTGAGACGATACGTACAAAATAAAAAATAAAAAGTATTATAGCATCGCATTACAGCATCTTTCGCTCGGTCGAGTAATTGCGATCTTCAAAACACAATTATATGCTTACTACAGGCATAAATGTGTTAATGAGTATCGAGTTGAGTAGTACAGTCAGATCTTCCGTTTCTTTGCGAAAGTGTAAAACGTAAAAACTTAGGTGAAACATGTTCGGGGCATGAATACAATTTTTAATGCAATAAATCAGTAATACGCACCCACACTGTTTTTATTGTGTCGACTGCTGTAGCATTCGTAGCACCGGAGCCAGTATCGTACCCATGTTTTTGTTGGGGGGGGGGGGGGAACACGTAATTGGAAGTTGAACTCAAAAATATTCTGAAAACAGATAAGAGGTCTGGTGGTAGGGGCTGCTTTACTCCGTCGGAGCCTTGTAAAACTACTTGATTTTAGAAATTTTAGGCGCATTTGACAGTTTAAAATGCCAATTTTGATAATTTTTTCATTTACATCAATTGCCTTATTTATTGGGGCTCTCAGCAAATCGAATTTTCAGCATCTGTCGGTGGTCAACACTTTTTACATTCATAATAACAGCTCTTAGTAGTTTATGTAATACCCGAATTGAACTAGAATGACTATTGATGTATATTGATGTATGAACTAGAATGACTGCTGATGTCATGAGGTTGACGTATTGGTTCAATTAATCATTAATGGTCATCACAGCATAATCCATGGTCAGGGGAGCCCTCAAGCTCTTGATCTTCCTCGAATGGAACATGTTGCCGTCTTGCGATTCACCAAAAGTAAACAAATAAAAAAATCCCCTTTATGCTACACTATTTAAAACCACTTTCTTTTACAGGCGTTTCTTTCCATAGTAAGCGTGGGACTACTGAATGTGGTAGTTGCCGTGGGTTATGGCGGCGGTGGATTCGGTGGTGACCAGTTAATGATGCCCACAGGTAAAATAATACAATCATTGTCTAACTATAGTATTTTTGTGTAACTGGGACATAGAATTCGTTAATAACAACATGACAAGAAACTCAATACATATGCATACATTTTGAGTATATGGTTAACCGACAAGTTTTGTTCCAGCTTGAACACTTCCAACTCCAATACTATTTTTTTTCGAAAGAATTAAAATTTGTGTAAGGCCTTGACGGTCAGAATTGCAGTGGAAATAGAAGGCATGGAAGAAGAATGTACGAATGGAAATCACTATTAAAAAAATTACAACAAAAGAATAAAAACATATAAAGGAAATTTTGTAGCAAACATAATAAAATACTACAAAATAAATTGTAGGAATAATATTAAAAGAATCTAAAGCTTATCACGGAAATCTCTGTTGTAGACAGAATACTGGAAAATCAAAAATATATTATGAAAGGAAATATTAAAACATACATAGGAAATCCGGGATGCAAAAATAATCATTAAAAAATACATGAGGGAAATCTGTATTTGTTGAAATTAATAAAAGAATAAAAAATCTACGACAAAAATGTGTATTGTTGATATAATGAAATAATCAAAAATATAGCGGGGAGATTGAGGCTTAATGGCGCGTCGCCAGCTAGATTAGCGCCACAGTCACAGTGCAGTGGTCCGGGGTTGCCACTGCGCCACACATGAGAGAGATGTTAAATAAACCCCAAATCTAGGTCTTATCACAGATCGGTACCTTCTGCAAAAACATAGGATGGAAGTCTTGTAGAGATATATTACAGATATAATAATAAAAGAATCAAAAACGTGAATTTAATCCGCTAGAGAAAGAAGAGCAAGTGGGAGTACAACAAATGCTTCAGCTGATTTACGTACGTGACAGGTATATATTACGAAGTAATTTTAAATATCCATTTCGTCGAAATGCTGAATGATAGTAATTTACGATTTTTCTCAAACCATCAAAATTAAGCTGTTAAATCTTGCAATGGCCTCAGGCTCAACAGTATGAAGCGCAAATGAAAGCGTTCAGCATTGTTTTTACAAATCAGACATGTGTATCTAGTCCAACCCCACAGTACACAAACGTGTACCGCTACAAGATGGTCAAAACGTTAGTCCCTGCACGTGCCAGAAGGTTTGTGAGGGCCCCCGGAGACCCCGAACAAAACGTTCACCAACATCGTTCTTGTCTTCAAACCAAGTGAAAGCTAATTTGAATCTCGCGACTGACCATTTAATAAATGTTTTTTCTCAGTTCGGGGTCTTAGTAGGTTAAATGATTTAGCATGAAAATAGGCGACGTGTTTGTATCCTACGGTGTTTCTCCCGCGCAGTATTATTCACCGCCTTAAAAATTTTTAAATTTAATTCCAATCTTAAAAATTGCACAGTTAGTCCAATAACTAGAACAAGGGGCCACCTATATACAGGGTGGGCCAGAAAGGATGGAACACCCTTGGCAATCAAAGATGGTTAATGTTAGGATAATGAAATTTTGCATGGTATGTAGGCGAACGGGGAGCCAACTAACCATGAATCGATCACTGACCTTGACGCATATTTTCAAGGTCATCGTGATGCTAACTTTTTAACTATGCTTCGTAGAACCCCAGTGTACATTAGAAACTTGTAGACAGTGTCAAGGCATGGCCAAAGCAATAAAACAGAACGAAATTCGGTACGTTAGTTTACGAGTTACGGGCATTACAAGAATCATTCTATTGTGCTGGCCGAGTGGCTTTCCTGCCAAACAGTTCTGTCAGACTCTTTCGTACACCATGCATTGTATTGGTAGGTAATGGTGTTGGTAGCATACACAAATTGGCTTAATTCATTAACCGTGATTAGCTCTGAAACAAAATCAGAAATGTTAACCTGAGGGAGGAACAACATTAGTTTCATTTCTAGACGACCACGGTCACTAAACTATGCCAACTTGCATAAGATGCTGTAGTATGCAGCACCATTCTGTTTATACGTGTAATGTAGCAGGTTGTTTTGACCTAGTGTCGAGTCATCAGTGTGTCAGTTGCTGTTTGTTTCCAAGCATGCTTCATGTACTTTGAGGACCACTGGACTTAATTTTACACTCACTGTTTGGCAGGAAAGCCACTCGGTCAGCACAACAAAATGATGCTTGCAATTTTCGTAACTCCTAAACTAGCGTACCGAATTTCGTTCTGTTTTTTGCAATGGCCATGCCTTGCCAATGTTAACAAGTTTCTAATAGAAACTGGAGTTCTACGAAACATAGTTTAAAAGTTAGCGTCACGATGACCTTGAAAATATGCGTCAAGGTCAGTGATCGATTCATGGTTAGTTGCCCCCCCGTTCGCTTACATACCAAGCAAAGTTTCATTATCCTAACATTAACCATTTTTGATTCCCAAGGGTGTTCCGTCCTTTCTGCCCAACCCTGTATATGGAAACTACAAAGAGATAATCTCAATCACGTTCAAACTCAAATTGAGTTGTTGGTACCGCCTCAGTCATCTCTATCAAAATGCAGACTTCGTTTCATTGACGAGCAAACTAATCTTGAATTTGGCAGAAGAATCAATTAGCGGAGTTATGGGTTTCAAACTGAAGCTTGCCCCTGACATGCAAACAACCCAAAAATTCGTAATCAAAGCACTATTTAATTTTCGGGCACGATACTCGTTCGAGTTTTGTTCACACGTAAAAAGGATCAAAACAGGTTAAAGACAGCGACCAGAGAATTGGACCACCTTCTTGCTCCTGATAATTTTGGACAAAATAAGCTTGGCCCACGTGGGCAATTTAGAAAATTAAATCAAGTGTTAATACTCCATCTTGGTTTAGGAAGAGAGAGGTCTAACGGTTTATGGCGCGTCGACAGCTAGGTCATTAGTACCTACCGTAGTCAAGTGCAACGGTCCAGGTTGCCACTGCACCACACATTACAGAGTTGTTAAACAAACCCCGAATCTAGATCTTATCATACATTTATAAAAATAAAAATTTCCGGATGGGAGGCCAGACGCATTGCCCAATTGACACACTAAGTCTCGCGGAAGGTGGGGCGAGGGATAAACGCCTAACCGGAAAATCGCATATTTCGAAGAACGTACACAGTGTAACAATACAACGGAAAATCATTTAATACGTAATTCGTAAAATGGACAATCGCTTAACATCCCTGCCTCCCTCGCGCTGCTCCGCCTGTTTATATAACATCAGAAACTGCAGCCGTATTATTATCCAGTTAGAAGATTGTCCATTATATGATATTCCGTTTAGATGATTTTCCAGATTTTTTATTTAGCAGATATTAGTCAATCATCTCGTTAGACGATTTCCCAGTTAGACTTTCGCCCGACACCCCGCGGAAGATGGAGACATCGACGAATACCATCAAGATGGGGGGGGGGATTGAGGCTTAATGGCGTGTCGACAACTTGGTCATTAGTGCCAACCTCAGTCACAGTGCAGTGGTCCGGGTTGCCACTGCACCACTCATTGCAGAGATGTTATTCAAACCCCTAATCTAAATCTTGTCATACATCTGTACCTCCTGCAAAAATTGAAAAACACCGGACAGCAGGACAGACTTATCACCCAATTGACGCGCAATGTCATGCAGAAGATGGAAACGACGACGAACACCATCAAGATGGTGACAATCAACAAGGAAGTGCCGGACCGACTGGGACACGAACTCAGAACTTCCCGGTCAGTGGGAAATTCCGAGTTCGAGTCCCAGTCGGGGGCAGTTGTCTTTTCTTTCTTTCTCAGTGTATCTTGTAGCCTCATCACACGGCCATTCTTTAATGAAGACAGTTTGTTTCGTAAATCTAGCCTTTCTTTTGCCATCAACACAGTACACAGTTGAAAAGCTACACACAAGTAAAGTACCAATAGAAAAACGGAGAGAGAGAGAGCGAAAGAGGTGACAACCGACAGACAAACCAAGCAGATGCGGCTGAAATGCCACAGAAAATAAACGCAGCAGATGAGGCTGAAGAGCTAAAGCGAATAAGGGCGCGTTTAAGCAACAAGTCATTCTCGCTCGCCGAATGCTATTTGCTACTCAACCGTCATTTATTTATTATTAGTTTCCCGTTGCTACTAAATGAATGCGGTAATAGATAACAAATTGTATGTATTATAAATAACAACACGGATAAAGAACAAAGTGCTACAGTAATTTTAAACATTGCTACAAGGTTGTTGTCATTTCACGCTATTTCCAAAATTTGCTATTCTCCCTCAAAGTACAGCTTCTAGCAATGATCAAACGTCGGTAGTATAAATATCTTCTCGCAGCGAGAATTCAAAATCCAACATGGCGTCCATTTCGTGGCTATCGGGTCGAAGACAAACTATTGAATGCCGGCATACAAAAACAGTCCATCGTCTTGTACTGCAGTAAAAGTTGTTTTCTTGTTATCGTAAATCGACGCTCAAATGTTGCAAACATCGTGCGCAGTGTCACCAGGCACGAGGAGAAGATTTGCGTGTGCGTCGTTGCCATGGTTAGTAATGGCATAGACAACTCGAAAGCGGCATATTCCGGTAAAGGTGAGAAGCAGCCATCAGATTTAGTATTAATCAAGTAAAAGCTAGTGAGCGAGAAAAATGTCGTTGCGTAAACGAGCCGTAAGCGTAGAAGTTGAACCGCAAATAGACGTCAGGCAAAACTATGTTTTGATTGATGTTTATTTAACGAAACACAATTTAACCTGAAGAATGTCAGCCAGAATGACGTAGATAAACACACTGACCTCACAAAAGAGTACGTAAAATGCACCGACAAAAATCGAGCTAAATCGAACCAAAGAGCCTTATCATTTTCAAGAACTTTACGACCTTTACAAGACTGCTTTGCCTTGACTATCTCCCAAGATTTCTGAAAGCACTCAGCATATCCCACTGCTAATTTTCTGAGAAGGGACCTTTGATGCATGAAATGATATGAGGAATGCATGAATTGAAATGAGGAATGCAGAAAATAATTACAAATATTAAAAAAAAAACACTTGCCTCCAATTTCAAACTGTTTAAAACAACGCGTTCGCTTCCTTTATCCGATTTTGTACACCAAAGCTCGCTCGTGTTGGCAGAATTATCCACATGCGCCAGTAACGATCGATGATGGATTTGTACGATTTGTACGCTTCAGCTTCGTCTCATATTCACTAACTAGGCTACTTTGTAAAATGGAAACGAAAATACAGAAAGTAATTAATGTATTGTAGGTTCTCTCGCTCGGCTAAGTAATTGTGATCTTCAGAATTCTAGTTACATGCTTAGTGTACTTAATAAGAGTATTAGAGATCACACTACCCCGTCCTACTGTTCAAGGTGCTGTGATACACTATTCAGTTTCCATCTCTCTTGAATCCAATTATGAATATCAAGGGTTATTCGTTCAACCCTGCAGTGAGCGTAGATTTCCTGGTTCGAATAACCTGTAAAAATTTAAACAGACAAATAAATATTAAAAAAAACAAGACCAAAAATAACTAGTATTACATAAATTCACAACTTCTCTCCTTCAAATAAAGTTTCTCTAATATTAGGGAAAAAAAGACGTTTATTCTTTTTCCGTTTTAAATAACTTCTTTCAACGATTACGTTACTGATTAAAAACAAATCCAAATACAATAATTAAAAAGGTAAACACAATAAAATGTCACACAATGGTGACAGACGGCTCCAATTTGCACGCCATCTTGGAAAACACACCCAAGACCAGTGATCTCTAAATATCATTCATTGGAAGTGCACCATAAACTTCCTGCCATTTTTCCATGCTGGAAAATTTTTTAACAGTGTTCATTACTCTATGGCGATTTACAGCAACTGTATAACCTTCAAGCTGGAGCCTTAATTTTTCAATAGGCTCACGGCGAAAATTTGATGTACCACTGATATCAATTATACGATTTGCCGATTCAGCATGGTTTACCACTGCATAGGAGTCTGTTGATCTCGCCATGGCATTCCCATGGTCCAATTTTCTGATGCCTAGTGCTCTTCCGCAGGTTCCTACACATATGAATGGGCACTCGTTACATTTAATGTAATAGTTTATTGCAAAAGTTTATTGCAGAGTCAATTCGTGGATTGCTGATGGTATCCGCCAAGTTAAGACACGTGGGTAAATTTGACTCGGGATTTTAGATCTGATCATGCTTGTGCTGAGTACTACCAAGTCGGGAGGGGGAAGGACGAATCAAGGAACCGACAGTTTGCATGGTTCTAGAGACCACGTGAACACCGCATTTGTTGAAAATCTTTTGGGCCTTTTCGTTCAAACCCGGAATATACGGAATAACTTTCCAGTCAAGTGGTGGTTGGGGGAGGGGGGGGGGGGGAGAACTTTTTGCTTCAACCTTGCCTGCTGGTTTAGCTTCCTGATACCCTCATGGATCATCTTGTCAACCATCTTTGAAGGATATCCAATTATTGCAAATTTATGTTGGATGCAGCACGCATCAATCTTCCTCCTTGGTACGGTGCCCCAGAGCCCTGGTAATCTCTCCCTTTAGTATGCCTTTGAGAACAGAGGGTAGATGCGCAGAAAGTTAATCGACCTAGTCGTTTGTGTCGGTTCAGTGTGAGACGTGCAAACTGGGGTTATCTGTCACCATTGTGTGACATTGTGTTTACCTTTTTAATGTTGTTAAGTATAGCAACCATTAGGGTACTGGTAAGCGTTTATCTTCTTCCATTATTTATCAGTGTATGTATTTTATTGTTTTAGGTGACCAAGAAAGAAAAAGCCTTCGAAAATTAAATACTTTGTTGTTTGCATGAACTTGCGGACCAACCCTTGTTATAAGGAACAAGCCATTTAATTTGTGACCAAACGTATCCACAAAGTAACCTGTGGTTTATTGTCTTTCAGTAAAAGGAAACAAGTGGAAACTCAAACTCAAAGGCAAAGGGACACCACCAGACATGCTGATGAGTGGCAGTAATGCTGGCTATCATGGAAACATGGGAGGTGGATATGGAGGAAGTGGCTATGGAGGCATGGGAGCTGGACACGGGGCAGGACAGCAGGTTAGCTGATTATTTAACATGCCTAAATTTGCACTGCAAATTGTGCTAAGAAGTGAATTAATTGACTCTAATTCTATGCACAGGTTGTCTATTACCCTGTACCAGTAATGGTGCCAGTACATGCACACAATTCTGGCAGCAAATACAGTCACCAAGGAGGATATGATGATTTAGGACACACAAACGAATATGGATATGGCGGGAAAAATTACGGCGATGAATACACTAAGGCATACAGAGGAGGTCATAATGAGGGGTATTACGGAGGCTATGACGAAGGAAATATGTACCGTAGAAGAGGATACAGCAGAGGACGATTTGGCGAAGAGGAGTACAGTCGCAAGGACAATACCAACAAGTTAGTATGACACTTCGTTTAGCTTAGAAGAGGACGTATTACTAACCGACATTTGCTTATTAGAGTCGATTTAGACTCGTATGCTAACGATTTCTCTGTCTGTCTGACTTTCTGTCTGTCTGTCTGGGTGGGTGTCTGCCTGTCTGTGTGTTCACGGAATAGCGTTTTAACGAATTATCGGATTTCTGTCAAATTTTGCACACAGATTCTATGGCACATTTCTAAGTCTAAGTTGGAAAATGGGTCGAACCGTTGGGGAAATCCTCCACTAGAAATAATCAAAGATTTTTGTTCGCAGCAGCCATACGAGGTTCGTTATTTTTTCTTCAGCCGACTGACGTCATCCATCCACGACCAATTACTGGAAACTATGTAGCCTTCGCCAGCGGCTGATGTCACCACCAACCGACGAAATGACTGGCAACTTGCTCAAATTATTCTGCAGGTCACTGACGTAAGCACGCGACCCCAGTGATGTGTACGTTCCTACATACCAGTCGTGCCGTGTTGCAACGTCGCCATTGGATAAATGAAATATTCAAAACGCCGGTACTAAACGGTTTGGAGGTCTCCCGTGTCATAAAAACGGCCAAACGGTGCTGAATATTTTTAATGTTGATTCGGTTCACTATTGGTACAATTAAACTTATAGTTTTAAAAATTAAACCGATAGAAGAATCGTATTGGGCTCGTCTTTAACTGAGAGGTGTGCGCCGCCATACCATCGCATCGCATCTGATCAAAAGCTACAAACGCAAGACGCCACTG
>JAHWFP010183000.1:12925-23806 GCA_023313725.1 Lithobius niger | reverse complement strand
AATGTATAACGCCACGTTTCCTTCCACTAAGAACCGCGTCTATAGTTTTCCACGTTGTTTGCAGGATACTGAATGTATAACGCACGTTTCCTTCCACTAAGAACCGCGTCTATAGTTCGTTCTACGTTGTTTGCAGGAAACTGAATGTATAACGCCACGTTTCCTTCCACTATTTGTGCAAAACATGTGTTCAGACTTGTAGACTCTACAGTTACTGTGTTTTGCACTCGTAATTGAAGGAAACGTGGCGTCACATAGTCAGTTTCCTGCAAACAATGTGGAACAAACTACAGCGGAGGAGGGGTGGGAGGGGGGAGTGGTGTGCACCAATGCCCCAAGAAAGGCTTCAAGTAGGTGTAAAAGAGCTCACCCATGTTCAAATTTTTAAATCTTATTTTTTTTTATATGGAGGGGTCCTCAAAAAAACTGACGATCCAAAATTTTCTCAGTCCAGCTTTTCTAGTTGGCAACCCTCAGAACCAGGAGAGGACAGAAATATTTCCGTTTCATTAGATTCGATTTCTGTTCTGGATTTCTGGATTGAGGGGTGACGGAAAAATTGAAAAATTATGCTTAGAAAATTTTGGGTTGTCAGTTTTTTGGGACTACCCTGTAGTTTTCGTTTTAATTTAAGAGTTAAACTATTTTTTCGTTGTGGTCGGGGGGGGGGGGGGTGTTGATTGCGTTGGGAGAGTAAAATTGCAGTAAAATATCAACTCTCCCCCCACCCACCTACCCCACCCCAATAAAGAGTATTTGTAGCCTCAGCCTTGAAATCACGTATGGGAGCCCTAAAAAACAGCTAACTTTATTTTGTGTGGGGGTCCATACTATTTTTAAAACTACCTGGCACGAAAAGCATTGTTCAAAATCGACGTCGCAAAGTAGCGGTGGGATAACTGCGCAGCAGACAGGAGATGCTCGTCATCTGGTCCCTGTCATCTAGCTTCTCCAGTTGCTTCACTGCCTGACAAGCGGCATGTGCAGTGAAGTTTATTACCCAGAAGTGTACTTTTGTACCTAACATGGTATTTCTACATGGATTTTCATTGTGTGTTTTGGGTTGGCAGTGCTTAACTAGTGATCTGCGGTGCTTACTTTGGAAGTTAGCAGCATGGTGACCTTGAAGTAAGTGATCAAGGTCATCGTCTTTAAACTCGTCTGATTCCCTGCTGTTTTATTATTATTACTGTTAACTTATTTTGAGGGTATTTGTTACCATATGGGATTTATTCATGTAGGCCCGACGTTTGGACTACCCTGTATAGAAAACGGCACCCGTGAAGTAGTTAGGCTCAACTTTGGGGCTTGCTTCCTAGTGCACCTGGACGCACCAACTTTACACTCAACAATTAAGGAGGTCCGTGGCTTGTTTGTTATGTAATGTTTGTTTTGTGTTCCTTCACCTGTATACAGTAAGGGCTAAACAAACCTAAACATCGGCAAATGGCTGCAGCTTGTGATTTGGTGAGAATTTCCCTTTAAGGTATTACGTAATTCTCTTAGTTACTTACATTAAATGATGAGGAAGTGTCCGTAGCCGACCACAGAGATTCAGTACGGTGTGCTGGACCCGCATCTGTATAATTGAGAAAACCAAAAAAAAAAGAAATGACAATAAATATGGCATCACGCAAGTGGGATGGGATTCAATAAAGCCCGTGGGGGGGGGGGGGGGGGGTCGGTAAGTTTCGGAAGTAAAATATACATTGAAATAACTATCAAAAAGACGAGATAAAGAGCAAAAAAAAAGTCTAATCAGAAATTGGGATGAATTCGTACTAACTTCGTTAATTTTACTAATGAAATTTGCCGAATTTTTCCAAATTGTTATCCTCTTCATCGGTAAGGAAAGGGGAGACAGTTCGCCGTTTGAGATAATTTTTTGGGGGAGGGGGGGGGTTTCCAAAGGTGACAGTGTGAAGGGTTACGAGCCATAAAAAACTCCATAATTTATGCGACGTCATTTACGTGCCACCGCCATTAGGTCGCATACAACAATGAGGGTAGCGCCATCCACAAGGATGTAAATACACTGCTGACCTGGCCCCTAACGAGGGTCCCAAGTTAGTGGTAAAAGAGCCCACTTGGTTTCCCGTTCTGTAATTCGGACACTACTAAACATCCTAGTACCGAGCAGTCCCGTCAAAATATCAGGCACGAGTATATTTTGTTAGGTACTGCTTCGTTTTCTTTTCTGATCACTTGATTTTCACAAGCCTGGCATCAACTCCATTACCCGGATGCTGCCACTGATGTTTGTTTATTTATCTAAAGACTCTAAGGTCAGTCCTACTTTTAGCTTTCTTTATGAGAGAGATACGTCAATATCGTAATTGATATCACCACAGGTATATTGGAAAGTTTAATTTCATCTCTAGGTTTTATGGATTTTAAGACGTCTTTCTAATCGCCGGATATACCATCTTACCTCTTCCAAGCCTATGCAGGGCCTTGGTGGTAGTTGCGGCTACTAACATTTCTGCTAATGGTTGGTCTAAGCAGCATGAAGGAAAAGCGATATCATTATTAGTTGCAACTACCGCCAAGGTATGGGTAGGCTTGAAAGGGTAAGTCGCGCTATCTAGCTTAGTTCACATTAACCTCGGGAGGAGCAGCTGAAGGGGGATGTGCTGATTGAGTGAGCGAAGCGAACGAAGATCAGCGTTTGTTAGGCATGGTGCTCCAAAATGGGATTGAACAAACTTAAGCACGTGAAGCATGCACACAAAATAAACCAAGCCGTATCAATCTGGCTGAGTTTTTATTTATTTAAGTTAGTCGTAGCGCCTAAAGGCATTACAGCGACATCCACAGAAAAGGGCAAAGAATCCCCCCCCCCCCCCAAAAAAAAAAAACATTAAAACAAACTAACTGCAAGAATGTTGACAATGTATACAATCATGTTGTAAATCTAAATACTTTTTGAAAGCAATAAAACTTGTGGCATTCACAGTTTCAGTAGTCAACTCGTTCCAGTTTCTAACAGTTTTTGGAAAGAAAGCATCTGAAAGTACATTTGTATTACACTGCACCCTGTTAGCCTTCTTCGGGTGGTCATGTCGCCCAAAATAGCTAGGAATTTTTATGTAGTCGTCTGGGTTTAAAAGTGTTTCCCCGTTATATTTCCTGTAGAACAGTCCTAGTCGACGATCCCTTCTTTGCACCTCAAGTGGCTGCCATTCCAGGACGTTCAGCAAACCAGAGACCCATGTGTCAGATTCGAATCTGCCGAAATCTGTAACGGCTAATTGGGCAATGTAAATGTGAAAGTTATGAAAAGAGATAATTTATAGACGTTAAATTCCTCCAGAAATATAGGCAAGAGGTGACGATAACTTTGACCTTTTGTACATTCACAGGCCGTCAAGTTTCCAAAAAGGCTTGGATTTTGAAAGTAGAGATATTGTTCAACCAGGAAAAGGCCGCGAGTAGCATGTTCTAGTTTTCATTTAGCTTTCGAACTATTAGTCGGTGCGATTAACTTGATAGGATTAACCTTGGCGGCCTCTTCCTGGTTGAATGATATCACTACCTTCAAAGGCCAACCCTTTTTGGAAAGTTGGCTTCTTTTATACCAGTTTTGTTTTGGGCGGATTTAGCATTACAGCTGTGTATTATCAATTCGACAAACATGTGAGCATCGGGGTAGTGCGGCGTAGGTGCAGTACAGAGGAGCCCGGATATTGTAGTAGAAGAAAAATAGAAATTGGCTGGTCATTAATGTAACTCGTCCTGAAGCGCGCACTTTTTAACTTAAAAGTTAACACGCATTTAAGTTTGAATGAAGAATGCTATCGCTCTTATAGTTGGTGATTAAATCCGAGACGATACCTTCCCTTGTAAAATTTACAGCGGGGCGAGATGACGATAAAAATCTAAATGACGTATTAGGACGCGATCAGTTGAGTTTTGAGATCACGGCCAACTGCGAGCGAAACGGCGATCGGTACAGAGCTGAGTACTATCGCGAGGCGCGACAATGCAATATGCAGGATTGCTCATCCCCAGCAAAAGCTACCAAACGAGAGGCTTCGTCTTCTCCCCTCAACTCTGCCAACAGTTATACTTTTTTATCAGATCTGGCATCCAGTAAGGTGGTGGTGATGGTTGGGGGGGGGGGCGATTGCTTTGGGGCGTAGCCTGGGATCAACGGATTTAAGGGCAAGTTTTTTTTGTCACAATATTATTAATTTTGGTATTCATTTACTTTGTTTTATAAATGTAAGTATTCCGACTGAGGACCATTTTTCAGAATGAGAATTTTTCTTGGGTGTGATGGGGGTTGTTGGGGGGGGCCCCCCCCCCCCCCCCAAAATGCATGCCTGAATGTTTAGACCTATTTAGTAGGTTGGTTTGTATTACTGGAACCTATGTCGCTTTTTTATTATTCCTTTAATAAGAGCATAATCGGAGCACTGGTTACGATGGCTTCTACCCGTAGCCTACCATGAATTGTGTCCTCCGTTCTTCAACTGTCGTTTTACCTGTCCCAACCCACATCTGAGCCGTGGGCTCACGATATTTTAGCATAAGCAGTTATTGTATTTATTTAAATTCTTGTTTTTTTCTTCTTGCTATGCTGTTCATACTTGTAATTCTTAGCTGTTCGCAATGTTAGCGCCATAGGTTACTTCGTTTATTGCTAACCTTTACACATATTTCTATTTCTTTGATGAGAAACTCTGAACACTGGTACAAACACCCAAACCACCCTTACCTGTGCAAAGCACCATCTCCTCCAGGATCTGGCTGTCGCTTGCATCATAGCTACCGATATCACCATCAACGGTTGCTGTAGGGAAAACAAACAGTGCGAATCAATGTACCAACAAAGCTGAATGTAGTTTTATTATTTGCTAGTGTAGGTATAAAAATTGAAGAAGTACAGTACATTCAATTGAAGGAAATTTTTAAACCACCTCCACTTCCTTACCATGTTAGACCCCCTCAACGGATTTCCAGGGTGCGGAAATAAGAACAAACCCAAGTTTTTTTTTACAAAGGTGGGCCGTATACCCGGTGAGGTGAAAATATGATAAGAAAGTGTTAAGTTGGGCTTTCCCTGCATGCAGATTGGAGAAAGGCAGTGTGAAAACCTAAAATCACGACGCAGCAAATTTAAAATTTCAATTAAAAAAAAATGAAACTGTAGTTGAGCAGTGCCGCAATTATGGGTGGGTGGGGGGAGGGGGGTGCAAAGAGCGCAAGGTTCCCTGGTCCAGGAGGGCCTGAATTCAACGCAGGGGGGGCACAACCCGGCACCCAAAATAATTGTTTTGTTTTTTTTAAGTTCTACATTTTATTCTTGCATCCCCCCCCCCCCTTCGAAAAAGTCAGTTGCGGCACAGGCGAGAAGATGTAAACAAACACCCCATACCCAGATTCTACGGCGCGTTATCTGTTAAATTAACAATTTAAATTATTTTAAAACGTGTCCGCTCCTTATAATTCACATAGAATGGCTGAAGGATGTCAGTTGTAATTAATTTCCCAAGAATATGTGTTACAGGCATGCTAGTGTTTCTAATAAAAATATAAAAAACATCCTAACAAAATTTGAGCGTGAACGGCATCGTAGTAATCGCCTCGAATTTGAATTTATTCCTACTGAGCATATTGAACCTACACTCTATTCGCTCACTCTTACAACTTAAATCTACATCTCCCTCGCCTCTTTAATTGAAGGTTAATAAAGAGTTTATATGCAGCTTACAATTTTAAAATTGTGAAAACAATGATTTACCTTCTTTAGATTGTTCAAGATTCTGCCCGGACATCGCAACGTGCAGCTTGCAGTAAAAACGACGAAGTACTAGGAACCAATCGCTATAACCTAAACCGCTGAAACACTACAGATAATCTGAAATCATTTCTATTAGGCTACGGTACGCCAACGGGGCACGTCAATCAAATACGTAGATTTGGAAGTTTCGACACTTAATCTTACGGTTTAGTGCCTCAAAAAGATAATAAATTGTCAATTATTTAAAAATAAAATTACGGCCTACTCGTCATAACTCGCGTCAGCGAAATGATCGACTGCTTAAGTTTTGGGCAGTGTTCGATTCGTTTGCCATTTATCGGTCATGAAATGCCAATTCGGCAATTCTGATGATTCATCGTACCCACTCATTAAGAGGCCGTTCTTCAAATGAATTATTCCGATTCCAAGAAGGACCGTAACTAGAAATTTAGCTGGAGGCAGAAACAAGCCCGTGACCTACACGAGGTGCGGGGGAGGGGGGGGGGGGTTGACACTGTTTCCCTAGTCAAGGCTATTGGACGCCATTTAAAAAAAAAAGATATTTCTAAAATTATATTTTTTTTATTATGTTTATCTTTATTATATTTGTTTATTCGTGACGTAAAAGCACTCTACAAGTTACGGACTTAACAAACGCTTAAATTTGCCGGCCCCCAGGAAGGGCGGCTGAATTTTGTTTCTTTTGCCTAAGAAAATGTTCATTACCTATGACAGTGGCAGAGCTACAGGGTGGTAAGGGTGGCAGAATGCCAACTTGGGCCCCTAGCTTCAGAGGGCCCCCGAAAGAAAAAAAACATTATGCAAATTTAAAAAAGGGTCTTTTGTAGTACACTAGTTTTATTTTAATTTGATACAAACGGTATTTAAAAAATTATTTTCGAGCCTCCCCGTCCGTCCATCCCCTATTATTAAAAAAAAAAAATGTGGTGGCCCATAAAAAAACGGACGAGCTAAAAATTTCTCTGAAGTCCAAACTTTTTTTTTAGTTTTTTTTTTTTTTAAGTGAAAATAGGGACCACTTCACTGGAGTACGAAAAAATTAATTAGAAAGAATTTAACAAAAAAAAAATTAGGAAAAAGTATGGACATAGAAATTTGATGGGCCATCAAGTATATTAAGGAAGCTAATTTACCACCGGCCCCACTAAACAGCTACGCCACTGTTTGCCTCCAAAAACAAAATTACTGTGCACCACTGAGTAAATCGCCTCATAATCCAAAAAATTTAAGTCATCTTATCAGCTAACCCACAATCCGAGTGTAACCTTCTATTCTTTATTTAGCGTTTGATTAAACCTTTAAAACACATTCGTAAAATTCTCAATTCTGGATTTACAATACTGCTAAATAGATTTGAAATGTCGCGACAGATGACGTAATCAACACGAAGCTTTTGATTGGTTCCCTACGTCGCCCGTAGCAACCAAACGTCCGCAGCCAACAGAAAATGGATATGTGAGCATTACAGGAAAGCTAACCGTACAGTACCTCAAAGATGGAGCGACCAAAATTATCGTTCTTCTTTGCAGTGCCCGAGCTAGCCTAGCGGACAGTTACGTAAATTAGCATTAGCAAAATAGTTACGGTAAGTTTGCCCTCGGTAACCTTAGGGTAACTACACCAAAAATATATTACACGATAATATAAACACAACAAACAAATCTAGATCAGACGAAAAAAATTTTGAAAGTTGGAATCTACTGCAATCTACCATTACTAAAATCTTACGCCGTAATACAACATTAAATAACTGTTTATCCCCGATTTTTAATGACCAGTGGTTTTTTTTTTTTTTTGGAAGATGCAGTGGTTTTAATTAATGGCTTTTATAGTAGTTTAATGTTGCAGTAAGATTTAACGAGGATTAAGTACTACAGCGCCAGCAAAATGTTATTTGATACCTTACACGAAGGCGTATGTGTGTTCCTTTTTGTTTTAATTTCGGTTCGAGTTCGATTTGATTTCTAACTAGCTTTTGGAGTAGAGGCGCTAGCATTTTCTGAAATGGGTGCGTCAATGATTCCTGGGGGAGGGATGAGGGAGGGAAGCGAAGCAGTGAAAAATTAGAAAAATTTGCGTTCGAAATTTCCATGGTCTTTTTTTTTTTTTTTAGCTACTATACACTAGCTACGTTGACTGCTTTCAGCCGTTTTTTGACAAAAAACTCCGTTACTTCCCAACCGGGTGGTTTTTTTTGCTTCCCCCCCCCCCCCCCCTCGACAACCCCCGCCCCACCACAACCTCTGGCACCACCCCTCATCTTTTGTTTTCACCTCAAATTCCGTACACTACTGAAATCATTAGGTTCAAAGCTGATGAGTTCAGAAACCGGTTTGCGCGTTACAAGCGATAGATGACGGGGCTGCAAGAAAACATTGAAAATGAAATACGTCGCTGACAATAAAATCGTTCAAGATATTGCCGTAATTTGATTTCGGATTTTAGCTATAAGATCTTATTTTTTTTAATTGAGTGTTTGGTTAAAAATTAAACAAATAAATAAACTGATTTAAGGTGATAGATTGGCACCAAAGTATATCGGCTTAGTAAGTATCACTCGAACGCTGAATTTCGTACTACGTCTAATGAAACAACTCATAAATATCAGCGACAAGCCTTGGTGGGGGAGGGGGAAAAGAGCCTCACCGCAAGACCGTTAGTTTAAAAGGCAGTTTGAATTCTGAAAATAGCGTTTATAAACGTTTCGAAAGCACAAAACTGCTTAAATTCAGCTGTTTTACAGGGCTTCGATAGACTCAAAGCGAACCTCCCTTCCCCACCTTCTAGACCTTTTTTTTAGAATTCCATTTTTTTTTTGCTTCCTCCCTCCCTTTCCCTCGAAGTAGCTTAGCTACAGGGTGGCAAGGGCGGCCAGCCTCAGGGGGCCCCCATCAGAAAAACAAAATATTTAGATTTAAAAAAGGCTCTTTTGTAGTACACTAGTTTTATTTAATTTGACACAATCGGTATTTAAAAAAATTAACTTCGAGCTCCCTGTCCGTCCATCCCCTATCATTAAAAAAAGTGGTGGCCTACAAAAAAACCGGACGAGCTGAAAATTTCTCTAAATCTAAACGTTTTTCTGAATTTTTTTTCATAAAAATTGAAAATAGGTACCACTTGATTAGATTAGAAAAGGTGGCCCTTATTTTCTTTAACAAAAATTTAAAAAAATAAAAAAAAATATGGACAGAAAGCTTTATGAGCCATCACGTATATTAAGGAGGGGGGCACGCCTCCGGCTAATTTGCCACCGCCCCCACATAATGTAGCTACGACACTGCCTGTGAATTTTTGCATCATGTTCTCGTAATGCTGGTTACATCCTAGAGTTTTAAAGTTGCTTGGATCCAGCCACTTTGATAACCCAAGAGCGCATGCGCGCAACTCCTCCTATTTAAAGACCCTGCCGCGAAAGCTCAGCATCTTTTGTTCTTTCTCGGTACGTCAAGAAGGTGACTCAAGAGGGGAGGTAGGGTAGGATGAGGCAAAAGAAATAAATTTTAGCCGGTCCTGGGAGCCGGCAAATTTAAGTTTCTTGTTGCAACGAGAAAAGTAAAGGGAATGCAAAGAGTCGACGACGTCGGATGACTGGTAGAGGGCCTGGCGGGTGAAGAGGTGGTCTTCCGGATGGAGATATCCTATGGGGCGTTTTGGTGCTTGTTTTAATGTTGCTTGTGTCTTTCGTTTGGTGGGAAGGTCCAGAAGAAAGAAAGTCTGAGTGCACTGAGGCTAGCTCGAAAAGTGCTGGATTCCATGGCTCTGTTTGATCTGGTTGGATGTTGATTCAGTGCCGCCATTGCCATTAATTGCAAATGATGGGCACGAAGGCAAATCTTGTTTTTGTTGGATCATGCTTCTTTGCACGGGACTGATGCGTTAAGCCCAACGTGGATGGCTGATGTGTGAAGGAATCGACTTCTTGTAACAGACTTGTCGGCCTTCCTTGATAAGTGCATTGCTTTCGTGGTGCAAAGAGAAATCAGGAATGGCTTCTTTGGCGAGTCAAGCTTAAATTCAATGTAGTCCTGACAAATCGTCGGTACTGGGTTTCCTATAGCCTGTGTTGGATTCCACCCCTGATCCTCCGTGGCCAGGTGAATAGAGGAGAGATTGTGAGTGTTTTCAGAGATTAAAAGGTGGTGGTTCAGTCCTCCCCCTTTCTTAATGTTCTTTTTTTTTTGGGGGGGGGGGGAGAGGGAGGGGCATGGAACAATCTTGGGAAGCAACAGGGTGTGAGCCATGTAGAACCGAAGGTTCCTCTTGATGTGACAGTCAACTTTGGCTGAGGAGACGAGTGAGACGAACCTAGCGAGACAGGAAGACTTACCTGTTCCAAAACCGTCAGTGAGCTGGTTGTTTGCTGTGGTTTCACCCTGGGAAACGACAGGGACAGAGCCACGTTGTCTTGGATGTTTTAGACTGTGAGTAGGGGTGAAATGCCGGTGATAGGGCATTGGGCGGAAGTCCGGTGAAAAGAGAGAGCGTGCTCGGTCGGCTCTGTTGAGGACGAGGCCGTCAATCAGAGAGGGTCCTCCGTGCTGTCTTGACTGTGGATCAACCCTGGGACACAACAGGGAGGGAGCTAGGATGCCTTTGATTGAACCGACGGCGCAGGGAGACGAAGCCAAGAGCAGTGACGAACACAATCAGCAGCGGGCCACCAACATTGCTGTACCGCGGTGGGTGAACGGGACAGAAAAGCGGCGAGTCGTGAAAGGACACGCGGACGAAGGGACCAATGGCAACATCGATGCTGGAAGGCGAAAAGGTCCATGAAGTCGTTGGCGAAAAGGAACGGAGACGGAGAACGAAGGCGGGAATGCGACCAAGCAAACGAGGCTTGAGAAGCAAAGATGACGACGAAAAGAGAAAAACGAAAAGGGAAGGACGAAGCGACCATGACAGCATGGCCGCTAGAAGGAAAGATGCCGGGCCTTCGCCGCTGACTCTTTAAATAGGAGGAGAGCACGCATGCGCACATGGGTTACCAAGATAGCTGGATCCAAACAACTTTAAAATTATAGGACGTAACGAGCATTACGAGAACATAATGGAAAAATTCGCAGGTAATGTATACAGGGTGTTCGGAAATTGGTGTCAAATATTTTGAG
>JAHWFP010183000.1:0-11572 GCA_023313725.1 Lithobius niger | reverse complement strand
CCCCCCCCTCCAAAAAAAAAACAACTACTGTACGTACATCTCTGTGGAGAGCACCAAACATTATCAATCGGGTATCCTCGCCATTAAAAGTGAGGGATTTAATGTGTTTGTTTTCTACTCTTCAAGCAAAAAGCTTAAAACGTAAAAGTGGGGGAATCCTTAGAATTCGGATGATCACTTGTTTCATTGGCCGAAGCGGCGAGAACAACATTACTGTACTCAACCCACACATTTGAATTTGGTTGCTTATTTGTTTGGTTGCTTATTTGGTTGCTTATTTGTTTGGTTGCTTATGTGATACGACGTGTTTTTTCTGGTATGTACAATTTGTTTCATTAAAGTACAAGACCAAAGCAGTTACTCCTCTCTTCCCCCACGTTTGATCTCCCCCCCCCCCCTCCATAAGAAAATTACCTCTCCATCTGATAAGTTGTGCGACCCAATACTGTATTATGAAGTACTGAAATACCAGGTATGATATGGCACATATCCTGAGTTTGGAATGGAAACGGTGAATCATTACGAGGTATTTAAGAACTGTTTACCCCAAACCTGGGGGGGGGGGGGGCTGTAACTAAAGACTGGTGCATTTCCGGACCCATGTTTATAGGACTTTTTCTTCTTATCTTTGATCACACAGCGGACCCTCAAAATATTTGACACCAATTTCCGAACACCCTGTATATTCTCGTAGCAAAAAGGAGCTAAAATTTTAGTAAAATGTAGTAGATACCACCTCCAACCTTTGATAATGATGCTACCCATTTTGCAACAGAAGCTGTTCCATGGAGAACAGGAGAATCTGCAGAGTTCTTCCCATGACGCCACCAGTACCACCTCAACTCAGATCCCCTAACTCTTACCGCTGGGATGGCATTTCCCCCCCCCCCCCACCCTATATACAAAATTGGTAATAATTTTATATATGAGAAAAGATTTTATGTATGGGAAATAATTTGATACATGGAAAACATTTTATGGTGACAACATGTTATGTGTCTGAAGAAAATATTTTATATATTCGCCATCTAGATAAATTTTGTCACCATAAAATGTTTTTCCATATATAAAATGTTTTCTGATATATCAAATTATTTCCCATATATAAAATCATTACCAATTTTATATACGGGGGGGGGGGGAGGGGCAACCCCGGGGGTCCGAGTTGGGGGGGGTGTCTGATGTGGGGGGTGGTACTGATGGCGTCATGGGAAGGGCTCTGCAGATTCTCCTGTTCTCCATGGACCAGCTCCTGCTGCAAAATGGGTAGCGTCATTATCACAGGGTTGGAAGTGGTATCTACTACATTTTACTAAAATTTTAGCTCCTTTTGCGAAACTTAATTATGTCCCGAACGGCGCCTCATAAGTAAGAAAGGCTTGTATAAATGCACCCTAACTGTCTCCAGAAGGATGAGCCTGGAATTTGGTTATTGGTGGTTTTGGAAAGGCACTGAGTGGTATAACAGCAAAATATTCGCCATGTCAATTTCACCAGCTAAACACTTCGAAGTTAACCGAAACAAACGGCTGCAACGACTACCTAGTTGCAACCGGTCTTCTGTGCTCTTCCGCCATTTCCGTCACTTTTTCAACGAAAATGTTGAGGTGCACACATCTAGGCTATCACACACTGCGGCAACAATCTCTAGTTGTAACCATCACAATACCCGGTTAAAAATGTGTTAGCTTTTGGGCCTAGTTTTAGATTTTAAGACTTAATTATCAGCTTTTAGGCCTAATTTTTACCTGCCGTTTTAATTTCGTAAGCAACAGCTAACGGAAAACTGGGTTTGAGTGTAGGCCTATTCATTTACACAACACGGTGTCGACACTTTTTTTAATGAAGCTAATGTGTGTGTCGTTAAGGAAACCCTTTTGTTTTTTTGTCATGGTTGCGTGTCTTCCAGTAGTGGTTAAATGCGACGATTAATGGTATAATTTCATTGAGGTTTGTCGAGAAATCCTATTAGCTATAAGGAAGAAACGATGTTTTAATTTGGCGTGTTATTGTACGACTGACTAAGGCCCTAACCAGACTGGCTGCTCGCGGCTGCACGGCGACGTAGTCTGGTGTAAAAAAGACTTCAGTATTGGTCCTTAAACGCAACACCAACCATACGATTGCAGCAGTTTGAACTTGTTGGCACGTAGTTACGCATCGTTTCGCACGACATTTTTTTCTGTCTGGAGAGGGCTTAACACTGAAAAAGACGACGGGACGGACGGACAAATTCGTTGCTACCATCTTCCCAGCCGTTTCGTATTACAGAAGATTAAAACTTGTAATTTTCCAACGTCAGCAGCAATCGGTGGGATTAACATGGCGAATGTTTTGGATCTGGTATCACATCTTTAAAAGGTTGACTCTCTCATAACTTGGCACTCTAGAAATCCATCAATATTGGTTTTAATGTATTAATAACGTCTGGTACCTGTACGTTCGTGGGCGCCAGAATTTGCTGCGAATGCTGACCAATTGGTGAAAGCGCTAAACAGCAGGCGGCGCTAAAGCCACACTGATACATTCTTTTACCATGATCACGTATACATTATCTTACTGCCTTGTGTCAATTCTAATTGTTTGATCTTAAATAATTCTGAATGAACTGCTGCAAAATAACACAAAATAACGTTTTTTTCTCTTTTTTCTTTCTTTTGTCGTATTAGATCGACCATGTTGACAACCCGTCGTGGCAAGCTCAAATTACGGGCCGAAAACTTTGGATTTTGAAACCCCCACCAGAATGCTACTATGCATGCTCGACTCTAGAAGTCACGGTAGAACCCGGTGAAATCAGTAAGTAGAAGAGATGTAGAAAGACTTCTTAATCAAACTCATTTAAGTGAAACGTTTCATGAGGTCTTAAATAACGTCAAAGCATATTTATTATTAAACATTCTATATGTCAGTTCGACTTTTTATTGTCAAGCTAAGGAAATGCCCTTTGCAGCAAAAAAACAGGAATCCCCTTTCGGTAGCGATTCCTATTTGCACCTGCAAAGGGTGTATTCACTTGATGAAAAGTGAAAAAAGATGTAGGCATTGACCTTGTATCAGAAAATTGAATAAAATGCGTTCAAGTGCGTCTGGTTCATAATCCCCACAACCAAAATCCCTACGACTCAATATCCCCACGCCAAAATCCTGACAGATACATAATCCCTGCACCTCAAAATCCCCATAGGTACAGAATCCCCATAACTCAAAAATGCCCACAGGTACAGAATCCCCACAACTCAAAACCTTGGTGGTAAGGCAATTGAAATTCTATCACACCTTTCTTAATTCTATTCTCCCCCATCCCCCTCCCTATCCGCTATTGGCACTTTGTCGGCACGGGAGAGCTCATCGGCCAGCACCTTCAATCGCCCCGCTATGTGTCTTGGTAGTAGCATCACGCAGTACGCTATATATACGCTATATATACGCTATATATATAATACTTTATATGTATGTCGAAGAGCGTGGAAGCTCCTTCATCAGAGTACGACAGTGTGTTCCACCCCCTTCTGCACATACGCCTCATGGCACAGATGATCGCTCTCAGTGCCTAGTTGTTACTGTGTAGCCCCTGTTCCTCTTCCAACCAGGTCCCGGAAGCCGTATGGGCACCCGTACGGCAAATGCATCCGTGATGAGCAGAAAAATTGGAGTGGGAGGGCGAACCAGACCCCCCACATTCAGATTGTGTTCCTGAACCCACGGCTGCAGAGAAACCGAGGATAAGTTGGCCAGGGTTACCTCGTCTTCCAGGCGTTTTGAAGGAACCATTCGTCTTTCCAAAACCAGTGCGTGGGTCTGACCCTCCAGGAACCCAGAGGCACAAGTGATGCTAGGGAATCCGTCTTACCTACACAGCTCCTGGGTTTCTCGGTGAAGTCGAGGCAAGATTTTGAAGGGAAGTTAGGAGCAAGAAGGAGCAACTTCGACGCCCTCCCTGGATACAGCCTCATCAGAAAATTGTCTAACTCGAATTTCATTCCCAGGAATACAATGGTTTGTGCCGGGAGGAATCTTGATTTCACCTCGTTGATGCCGAGTCAATGGCTCGTGAACAGGGAAGGGTAGAACCGTAAAGGAGGTCCATGGGTCACAGTTGCCGAGCATATGCATACGCGCTGGTGAGAAAGGAACCGTATGATAGAATAAACGTGAACACGTAGGGGGCCGTGCAGCGATGGAAAGGAATTGTAACACTTAATTGCAACAAGACACAAGATTAAAGTTTTCACTTAATCAAAGTTTGTCACTCCTACAAAGCTAAGCCATTTTGTAGCAAGTATCGCATATTAGGCACTAGCATCAGTTTTGGCTGCGCTAGCCCTAGTAGTTCCAAGGGTTCCAACTGGCTTGGTCGAACCATCAACACCAACTGACGATCTAGTGGTAGAGTCGTCGTATTTATACAATCCTGAACAGTAGATTCCCACCTAGGAATTACACAGTTGGTAACCGGATGTGTGCGGTAGAAGAGGACCAAGTAATTACGCAATTGGCTACTACTTCCAGTTAGCAACCTGACCCTCGGCCTTCAGTTAGGGTGCTGTTGTTGACCATGAGCCAGGTTTGCCTACGCATAATAGCAAAGGGGGGGGGGGGGGGGCCTACTGAGTGTTTGCTTCCTAGTTGGCCTTTGTATTTCATGTAACAGCCTGTTGCTTGTACCCTCCCCTAACTCTTAAGAGGTGGAGGCCGACCTTGCAATTTTTGTAATAGGATTCCATAGATTTGCAAGAAAATAAACGTTCTCCTACACAACTTGGAATTACCGTGTTGGTCCTCGTTAGCAAACGAAAGCTTGGGAATAAGTTGTGCCTACTTTTTTTTTTTTTTTTTTGATAAGGGTTCTTTCGGGCCAAAAAACTTGCTTCTCCTCACAAACAATATGGACTAATTGGCCTAACAGAGGTGGGAGAAATTTTCCAGTTCTACTTCACTTTTAACTTCGAAATTCTTTCCTTTCCAGGGCAGAATCGTAGCTCTTCAGTCTATTTGCCTAATAGTTTTTAAATAGTAGGGCCTAGTTAGCCTTCAACTTTGCCATCAAACTTTCAATTCCTAACTAAAAAGTGTGCTCCCTAACTCTTTCATTTTTACAATCTACAAAACCATGGGTTTGATTCCCTGCAGTTAAGTTACTTCCATTGTTTTTATTTTTGTTAAGTCCTCCGCCTCATCTGTGGATACAAAAGATAAGTATTTTAATTCTCTCCGCACTTTACCCCTCACCAGTAGTAAGATGAATCCAGAAATAAAATCGGTCGCTGCATATTTTCATGGTTTCTTTCCATCCCAAAGGTTTGGATACTAAAATATCGAAATGGGGACGGTAGATGGAAGATCCTCCTGCGGAGACGGAGGAGGAAGTAGCGGGTCCACGGAAAGTGGAAGAGGGTCATCTATCCCGAAAGTATCGATCATCACGGCAAGTCCCCAAAATATGTGACACTCAATTGCAACGAGACACAAGATTCAAGTTTTCGCTTAATCAAGTTCATCACCACTACAAAGCTATGGAACTTCGTAGCAAGTATCGGATATTAGGCACTAGCGTCAGTTTTTCTTGAAACTAGCCCTCGTAGTTTCAAGGGTTCCAGCTGATTAGGTCGAATCTCCAACACCAACTGAGAATCTAGTGCCAAAATCGTCGTATTTATACGATCCTGAGCAACAGACTCCCACCAAGGACTTATGCAATCTGTAACACACCGTGCGAAAGAAGCTGGCTGAGCGGTTAAATAATTGGCTACTTCACTTCGTCCAGTTTGCAACTGACTCTCGGCCTTCAGCTAGGGTGTAACTGTTGGCCATTGAGCCAGGTTTGGCTATACGCAATAGCAAGAATTTATAGGGTTGGGGAGGAGAATTTGTGACTGAGACCCATACTTAAAACGTCTTAGATACATTCATATTAGTTCTGTCTTAGTTTATACAGGGCGCCATGTGCTTTATGTGGGATTTTCTACTCAGTTTTTAGCTTAAAATTAAACTAAACTAAACGAAACTAACTTGAATTTAATTATAATTTAGCCTAGCTTTGTTGTAATTTAGTTTACCTTAGATTTCAGATAAAAAAAATTAGGAAAAATTACCAGATGGAACACGTGGCGCCCTCTGAAAACTCTGACTGAACTAATGGGGACGAATCTACCATCTAATTCTTGGTAATAAATAACAAGGGGAACTGGCAAGTGTTGGCCTCGTAATAGTTACTTGTATTTCATGTAGTGGACTGTTACAGAATTACCTCGAAGTGGTACGCGGCACCTCCGGACAGGAACCGGTAGAGATGGAAGATGGAAGGTAAGAGGCTCGTTGAGGTAGGTATCTTCCCAATCCACAGAGACCACAAACTCGCCTTGTTGCAGGGACTCTCTGTCTGATGCCAACGTTCTGTTAAGAAATTGTTCTTGAGAATGACAAGATTGAGAGCGTGCTGGTTGAAAATCAGGCTTGTGCCCCCCCCATTCCTCTTTGGATGATGTGCGTGGGGCCGTTGTTCCCGATGGCCCATTGTTCCCGATGGTGAAAGCTGAATGGCACTCTTGAAAGGAGGTTGTGTAGCTCCTCACCAGGAATTTGTCTCCAGGCGGATTGCACATCCATGGTGGTGGACCCATTGAGAGTGACATGAAGGAGGTGAACGGAGGAATGTAACCGTGGTTTGCAAAATAGAGAATGTAGGAATTCGGCGTGATCTTTTCCCAGTTCATCACGTGGTGCCAGAGCCTTTTCCCATCTATCGTTGAATGGGAGCAAGGTTTTCCACTAGCCAGTCACGAACAAGGTGGAAGAGACTCACGTCTCCGTCCATTTTGTCCAGGCTGTTGGGTGTATGGTCTCTTGAACTCCCCCCCCCCCCCTCCCGGTCCTTGCCTTGACCTGAGGGCTGCTGATTATTCCTGATGGGTTCTAACGTGTCCATATACATGGGTTACACAGAACCAAACTCACCCCAATTTGTTTACAGGTGCAAAAATGTTAAAAACTAGCTCAGTGGTAACTTGTCTAAAAAAGGCAAACTCGTCTAACCCGTCTGTGGACGACATTTAAACCCTTACCCAATATTAAAAAAAAGGTAGATGCTTTTATTAAAAATACATCACTATATTTAACTGTGCAGTTTTCTGATTGAAATGAAAGTCTAAATACGAAAAATGTGATGGTGAAAATGTACTTATGATGTATGTACAAAGTGTTACGGAACTTTAAGGTAACAGCCATTTTTACTAAAGCAAATCCGGAATGTGTTAACTTCTGCGTGTATATTGTACACAGCCAAATGGTGTTAATTAATTATTAAGCTATTAACTATTAATTATTTCCGGTGCTCGTTTTCTGATTTTATGTTTAGCCGCAGCAAACGTAGCAGGGCGAACGAGGCACCTAATTTGGAAAAAAAAAAGTTGATTCTACAAAACGAATTCCCATTTCGCAAAAAAATTAATTTGGCTTAATTTTCTGCGAAACGGGATTCTGTGAAACGGGACATGACCATACCACTGCTCCAGTGACCAGTTTGGCTACATGATCCAGACTCCGCTTACAATCATGTTATTTTTTTTATTTTTTAGTTGTCCTTGACACGAACAAATGGTACCACAAAACCCAAATCCTGGGCACAGAACTGAGTATCACCATTGGATCTGAGTACGATTGAACTCTTACTGAGGTTCGACTGAGGAACTAAAGATAAAAAGTGCTCAGCTATTTAGCTGCATAGCCTGTAAAGGTTTGAACATGGCTACGACCAAACTTGTACGATCTCTCAATTAAACAATTCTTGTGTACAAAGACAACTTTATAGAAAATAAACTTCTACTTTGAAACTATTTTTTGTGTGTTGAAAATGTATGCATTTGTATGTACAAACTCCAAAAGAACTGGTAAAGCTTTAAAAGTTGAATAATTACGTTATGCATTTTTTGCGTTATTTCTTGCCTGTGGACTTAAGCCCGAAAAAGGCACCAATCTATGTGCTTTTATTTATTTGCTAAGTTTACTTAGACTAATGAATTGTCCCCGATCGTGTATTTAACATGTTTATTTTCCACATGGTATCTCGAAGTCCCGAAAAGGTATTTGCGTACATGTCCATACACATGATAAAATTAGATAGTATTTGTAGGTGAGTTATACGGTACCTCCCTAAACGACAAAACAGAGCGAACCAAACGCACCACTGTGGTGACAGTTTGGCACATTCCCTGCTAATATCCGTGTTGATGCGGCTTGATTGACGTCAACATCGTCAGCGATGAATCTGTTTTGTCAAAACTGGTAGCTCGCGCATGCTCAAACTTCCACTCCAGCAAACCACCTCCCTGAGATGGTTCGCAATTTGGCGTTGCTCTCGTCTGGTCACATCTATTAGCCAATCCTGGTCAAATCCATTAGCCAGGTCTGGTCGCGGTGATGGTATGACGTATCGAATACCCTGCTGAGCTTGTTGAGCTGTATTGCAATTTAGGAAGGTACTGAACGGCTGACGCAACATCACTGCGCACGCGCGACGTCAAGTTTGGAGCCAAACTGTCTCTTAACAGTGGTGCGTTCTGTTGGCTCTGTTCGGTGCTTTAGGAAGAAACTGATTGTCGCTAGTGATTCGCAAATCTCCTGAGGGCTTCAGTGGTGTATTTACATCCTGCCGGATGGGCCTACACGACGTACAAGATTTTTGTATGCCGTGCCTTTGTTGGTTCAATTGGTCGGACTTCTCTCGTTGGTCTGGAAGGCTGTTGAACCTAAAAGCCAACTAGCGACCGGCAAATTTCAAACATCAGATTTCAAATTTAGACTGCTGGCACTCTCCCGACAAGAACTGAACTAATTTTCTTGCTCCTATCGTGCAGTTGGACTGACTTCCAGTCGGCCCGGACTGGCGAAAGTTTGATGACTTCGGTCGGACTGGCTGCAGTTTGAAATGCTGGACGCGTGCTGGTTTTTAGGGTTCAACAGCCTTTCAGTCGAGACGGGAAGTATGTCCGACTGTAACAAACTGGTGATGCCATCCATATGCGATATGTGAACTAAAAATGTTGCTCCTATATTGCAGTTGGACTGGCTACAGTTTGAAATGCTGGTCGCTTGTTGGCTTTTAGGGTCAGCAGCCTTCCAGTCAGACGAGAAGTATGTCCGATTGAAAGCAACTGCTGACTGCAGTTTAGATCTGGTGATGCCATCCCTACGCGATATGTGAACTAAAATGTTTGCTCATAACGTGCAGTCAGACTGACTGCAGTTTGCTTCCAGCCGGACTCCCGTTTCCTCCGACTGGAAGGCTGCTTAACCTACTGTAAAATCCAACTATAGTGACTGGCAAATTTCACACGTCAGACTTCAAATTTCGTGTTTTGAACTGGTGACGCCCTCCCTACGCGATCTGTGAACTAAAATTTTTGCTCCTAACGTGCAGTCGGACCAATTCCAGTCGTACTGGCTGTAGTTCGAAATTTGCTGGTTTGCTTTTAGTTTGAGCTGCGTTCCAGTCAGACGAGAAGTTCCGATAGCAAACTGCTTGACTGCAGTTTAGAACTGACGACGCGCTCCCAGCACGATCTGTGAACTAAAATTTTTGGTTCCAACGTGCAGTCGAACTGGAAGGCTGCTGAACCTAAAAGCCAACAAGCAACTGGCAAATTTCAGATTTCGAGTTTTTAAATGTGGCGTCCTCTCTCTGTGATCTACTGCCCCATCATTTTTGCCCCTAACGTGTCAATGTAAAAGGGCTCTACGGGCTTAAAATTCGCCCAAAAAACATCTCCCCTCGTAGGACTATAACATGCAGCATTATAATCTGGCCTCGTCAATAAAAAGGATAGAGACGCTCAATTTAGCATTACCGCAAGTGGTCGTTTATGCACTTAACAGGCTGGCCAAAATCGTTTGCACAACTGGGTCAATTCTTAATTTATACTCTCTTGTATATACGTTGTGTATTGTTGCAAATGCTTCAGGGACGCAGATAATGGTGGGGGGGGGGGGGGGGGGGGGGGGGGTAAGCTAGCTCTTCAAACAAAACTGACAAGTGCGTAATTACGCCAGATTTATTTGGCGTAATGAGGGTAGATGGTAATTTTTTTTGTAACATCTTTCACCATTTTGATTAAAAACAACAGGCTTAAAAATCCAGCCTCGTAAAATGGAGATCCAATCAAAAGTTAGGTGCGATCAGTTGAGGGGTGTGGTGTAAGGGATTGTCAAACTGGTCAGTTGGGGGCGTACAAATTATCAGTTTGGAGAGAAGTGTAAAATTATTAGTTGGCCCTCTTATTTCGAAATAAAACTCTAGCTACGGCCCTGCATGTTCACCGTTTAGTCAAACACACAGTACCTTCCTAAAGCACCGAACAGAGCGAACAGAACGCACCACTGCATACAGACAGTTTGGCTCCAAACTTGACGTCGCGCGTGTGCAGTGATGTTGCGTCAGCCGTTCAGTACCTTCCTAAACTACAATACAGCTTAACAAGCTCAGCAGAGTAATCGATACGTCATACCTTCACCGTGACCAGACCTGGCTAATGTTTTTGACCAGGATTAGCTAATAGAAGTGACCAAGCGAGAGCAATGCCAAATTGCGAACCATCTCAGGGAGGTGGTTTGCTGGGGTGGAGGTTTGAGCATTGCGCGAGGTAACACTTTTGACGAAACAGATTCATCGCTGAAGATGTTGACGTCAATCAGACCGCATCAACACGAATATTAGCAGGGAATGAGCCAAACTGTCACCAACAGTGGTGCGTTTGGTTCGCTCTGTTTGGTCGTTTAGGAAGGTACCGACAGTAGCGTACACAGACCTCCGGGAGGGCAGGAGCAACTTTCAGTAAAGGGCACGGTGACGTTTATTTTTTTAAGCTTGTCCTCGTTTCACCCTTTTCTGCCCTTTTCCTGGCCATCTTTTAGCCCTCTAGGCCCTTCCACCTGGCTGTTACTAGCGCCAGCGTTTATTATCGGTGCATGAACACAAAGTAGGGCACATTTTCTCTTCAGAAAGGGCACTTTCCAAAAGGGCAGGGGCGATGCCCCCCTCCCCCTTAAATATATGTCAGACTGCCTGAGTCAGAAACCGAAGGCCGAGGTCCTATCGCTGAGCCAGACTGATACGGCCAGCATTTACGGGCAGCATTTACCACGTGCATAAACACATATAAACGTACATAAGGGCGTTTCCTTTTGGACCTCCGCCTTTGGTTTCAAAGGTCGTGGGTTCGGTTCCCTGCTCAGGCAGTCTGACATACAATTCCAAAAGGCAACGTAATTAGGTTTGCATCTGCATTTATTTAATTCTTGTCCGTCTCCTCCACCCCCTACCGGGATTCACAATAAGATTAAGAAATAAAATCTGTATTGAGAATCTGAATTGCAAAATCTGAATCTGAAGCCATGCACGTTGGCTTAAACACCAACTGACACCAAAACCATGAACACCAACTGAGACGGTGTTTAAGTCGACCAGTCTAACCGTCCATATTTTTTGTCAGGAGCACGGTTGGTGGCTCGAGGCCATATAGGAAGCCGATACTGCTATCTACTAAGCATTTAGTCGAGTTCTAAAGTTCGCAATTAC
>JAHWFP010182996.1:100334-132278 GCA_023313725.1 Lithobius niger | reverse complement strand
GGGGGGGGGGGGAGACAAACAAAAATTCCCTTGAACTTTCCTAGGATTGCCAAATGGCTTACTGTGTGATGTCTTCTGTTAATAAACTTGTGAAACGGTCTTGAGTTTACAAATCAGTTATCCAAACGCAAATCGGATTCCAGATAACCAGACAATCATTACAAGCACTCAGGTGTATAATTTGAATTAACAAATATGACTAAGCATTCCTTATGTACCTAGGAAGGCCAAACTGGGTCAAGAAGGCAGAGTAATTTTTCTGCAGGGTGTGGCGTGATCAGAAAATCACAAATGAAACTTCTGGAATTGTCTCCCTCTAAACATCAAGCAGGAGAATAATCAGAAGAAACTTGTGTAGGTCTCAAAACAATTTTTTATACATTTCAGTGCACGGGGTAAGTTCATGCTTTTCACTAACTGTAAAAATGCCTGCTTGTTGCTTAATTCGTTGTTTCTTGGTCCTACCATATGATTGGCAGGTACGATACAAGGTTTTTCAACTCAATGCCCGGATTGGTACACGAATATGTCTTGATACTGATACTTTCTCGATGCCGATACTTTTTTCGATACCGATACTTAGAGAAGTAAAGGAACTTAATGAATGTTAACCGATGAAGTACTTAAATGAAAACAACTCTTCACAACTTCATAATGATTAAAGTTAGGCCTAACGCTGTTTAGATCTCTGCCATAACGATACTGTGTCGATACTAACAAAAATGTTAGATATTTTTTGATACCGTCAACACTTTTCGACACCATCGATATTACTGAAATTTAAATATTAAATTTTAAATTTCGACACCACTACCGATATCAAGGAAGTATTTGTATCAGCATCGAATTTGATAGTATTACACATCCCTGATGATTGGCTATGCATTTTTCAAATATATTATTTTTTTATTACACCTTATTATGAATTTATGTATTGGTAATACTGTATAATGGATTTCATTCTTCTAGACCTATACTTGCTTCACTGTAAAGACATTACGCATTTATATTTTGGTGGTACGTGTAATGGGTTCTTTACTGTAAAAACAGGTTTGTAAGAGACTTCGAAAATTTTTCCTCATGTTTTACATGAAAATAAATTTCCATTCTGTTGTATTCTAGGTATGACTGGCAAACAAGTAATTCTCTTCCTACCATTTGCAGTTCCTCCAGTGCCAGCCACTCCAGCCCGCAAGAATACATTATGCAATTAAAGTCAGTGGTACATATATGTAGTTGGCCCTTCTTTTAAATGAGTTGTCAATGATCACCAATGAAACCTTTACACTATTACGTATTAATATCATGTTATCTACATCTTTACTATCCTTATTGCACGATTTGCATTTACGCTTTCTTTACCCATTTAAATTTATTCTTTCAATACTGATAAGCGCGTCAGAGCCAGTACTACGACACTGGTATCAGTTAGGCTTCTGGAATCGGTCAAATACAGGTTAGTCCACAAAAAACTGACGACCCAACATTTTTTAAGTCCAACTTTTATAGTTAACACCCCTCAGAACCAGGAGAGGACAGAAATAAAATCTAATGAAACGGGAAGATTTCTGTGCTCTCCTGGTTCTGCTGTGGAGGGCCAACCAGAAAAGTTGGACTTAGAAAATGTTGGGTCATCATTTTTTTGTGGACCACCCTGTATGTATTTTGATAATTTTGCAAAAGTCTTACAGAATTTGATATTCCAAACCACCATCTTAATAGCTCAAGAGTATTTTCGAGAGCCTTTGAATGGTTACTGATAATTATATGTCCGTATCTTAAATCATTCTACATGATTTCGTCACTATGCTTATTCACGAAGCCAAGGAATCATATGGAAATTTTGCACAAAATTCTCCATCCTTAAGTAAAGGGTTAAAGCAAAAAAAATTTAATTTTAGCATTTTAATTTTTAGAGGATTTTGATATCGGTTCAGTATCTAATGGAGATCAGAACCAAAATTATGGGTATCAAGACAATTTTATTTTAAAACATTTGTACCCTGCCAGGCTACATATTTTTACATAATATAGTAAACCTTTAAAGGAAATGTTTATCAATACTTACAAGCAAATTAAACGAAAGCTTGAACTTTTGTAGAATATCAACAAATTCCTGTTCGGGAGGCGGCTTAGCCCGCATGCTGAGCATGCCTTCTCCATGATCCTTCTTTTTACCCTTTCGTGTTCGCCGCCGGCGTTCAAGCTCGCGGTATGCAGCAGCCGCACTTTGAAGGCGGCCAATAAAGCGTTCAATGTCATCAAAGCAGCAATTAAGAACAGTCTGTAAAAGAAAGGTACAATATAGTCAATACAATGCATAAATACATTGCATACGGCCAGGCTTCTTCAGCTGTACCAAATATGTTTACACTTATCACCCCATAGTTGTAAACAAATGGTCTGGGGCATTTCACAATGTTGTATATTGGGTAAAATGGCCATTTGCCGGCGAGGTTCTGTCAATCCCCATTCACCATAGTTGGATGGGTTTCAAAAACATCGGCTCACAGTATATGTTACTTGTGGTTAGATAATGAAACACACTGGTTCGCTTCCTCCATCAACAGTCGATGGAGGTCAACAGCTCAAAAGGAGGAAGAAGAGGAAAAGTGAGCCTCCGAAATCCAGGGTAAAACAACCATCTATATATATATATATATATATAATTACACAAGATCCGCAATGCAGTCAACTGCATTTGCAGCACAGCAGCAAGCAGGACATACGATGCCATCCCCATCATCTACCGACGGAACGGCAAATTATAAGAGTAGCAGCCAAGGCCCGCTGAGATAGTAGCTGCGCCCGGAACGCAATGGCCAGCAGCGAGAACATACGACGCCAGCCACCCCCCCACCCCCAACTCCCCCGGGGGGGCCCCCTAATATTTCCGAAGGCACCGTGTCAAAAAAAAGTAATTTGCAAACGGAGCATACGTAAGCAGGTTGTGGTGGTTTTATTCGATTCGTTCTTTATTGTTTGTCTTCAGCGTTTGTCATCAGAAACATCACTTTTTCTTAAACACTCTTAGTAAGTTGTAGGATAAATATTTATTCAGTAGTGGAAATGATCGACTTTCTACGTTGGATAAAAGAAAATACGTGAAACACTACTGCTACATTGAACTTAATTGACCATTTTTAGTTTTGTTTATCATTTGTATTATGAACTGACGCACTAAGAAAAACGCGCACATTATTTGGATCACTTCCTTAAACATTTGTTTGATAATTTTTGCTGGCAATACAGTCAGCACCATATGAGTTGCAACAAGAATTCTCCTCGAGCGCAGCGAGACGCGGCGGAATGAGCGAGCGAAGCGAACGAAAATCAGCGTTTGTTATCATAAACAACACTTTTTCTTAAACACTCTTAGTAAATTGAAAGATACATATTTATTCAGTAGTAGAAATGACCGATTTTCTACGTTGGATAAAGGAAAATACATGAAACACTACTGCTACATTGAACTTATTTGACCATTTTTAGTTTTGTTTATCACTTGTATTATGAACTGATGCACTGAGAAAAACGCGCACATTATTCAGATCACTTCCTTGAACATTTGTTTGATAATTTTTGCTGGGAGTGTTTGTATCATTTCAAAAACAATATTCGAGCATTAGTGTTTACATAAGGACATCGACCAGTCCCTTCCTTATTTGTGGTAAAACATGAACAGCTTTGGGAACGAGTTAGTGTCTTGTGTAGGCCTAACTTACGTTCAAATCGTGGCATTTTTTGTTGCTGTCTGGTTCATGGTGGTTGGCTGTGGTGGTGTTTACGCTTCTGAGGTTTATCTGTTTATCAGAAACAGCACTTTTTCTCAAACACTCTTAGTAAGTTGTAGGATAAATATTTATTCAGTGGTGGAAATGACCGACTTTTCTACGTTGGATAAAAGAACGCACGTTGGATAAAAGAAAACACGTGAAACACTAATGCTACATTGAACTTATTTGACCATTTTTACTTTTGTTTATCATTATTATTATGAACTGATGCACTAAGAAAAACGCGCACATTATTCGGATCACTTCCTTGAACATTTGTTTGATAATTTTTTGCTCGGAGTGTCTATCAGCACCATACGAGTTGCAACAAGAAATCTCCTTGAGCGCAGCGAGACGTGGCGGAATGAGCGAGCTAAGCGAGCGACTCCGCTAGTTTTACCTAATACAGTATATAACCACGTAACAATGGCTTAAACTATTAATATCTACAAAACAACCAAAAAAAATCGATAACCAGAGGCACACCGAAAGTGTTATTATCTAGCAATTGGTCGAAGTGGTCACACTGATAACTTGACCCTTGAACAATTTGGTTATAAGATGTTTCTATTTTTGGGTTTGGTTTTGACACAAGTGAAGGTACACAGACCTCTACTACAACAATATAACTTGACTTGAACTCACATCACTTGACTACAAGAGTTAGGACTAATTAAGGTCCATTTATTAACTTAAAACCCTCTTCAAGTCGCTTTATCTCAAACAAGTTTCTTATGGTGCTTTAAGAAATTAAGCGTGTTAACAAATACTGCAGGCGCACTTACAGCTATATCCAACGTCGCTGTGATTCCTGCCCACGAGACTCATTACGACAAGTTAAGTCCCTGTTTGCACTGCTTGCCTAAAGTGCTTTAAGTTTTAAAGCAACGTCAGTTATCAGAGTCGGACTGGGTAGTAAAGGGCACCTGTGCCATTTATCGAAATAACCGGGGAGGGGTGCCATGCATATTACAGGAAACTTCAAGTGATGTGTCTTCAACCGTCAAGGGGTTTGTGGAAGCGCTCTAATCTCCCCAAGCAGAAGCAAAGTCCGGGGGTCGAGCTCAAGAAGCTTTACTTATTTTCAGATTATGTGGTCATTTCTGGCTTCGGAGTGGATTCTTCAATACATATTTTATATTTCAAGTAATGCTAGTTTTTGCAAATTTTGGAGTGGGTTGGGGAAAGGGAAGTGAGTTTAAAAAATGCATTAAAAACTTAAGTAAAGGGAGGGAAAAGAGAGAAGGGAATTATTGCCTGAAAGGAAAGGTTATCAGAGGACAAGGAATCCAAAACCATTCATTTTTCTTGTCGGAGAGGAGAAAAAATTGACTATACCAAATGGGCGCCGAAAGTATTGTAGCCTGAGGGTGCCTGTGCCATTCGCACAATGGCACTATGGCCAGTCCGAGCCTGTCAGTTAAAGTCGAATTGTGTTAAGCGATGGAAGAAAGCTTTTGTGCATCCCCAATAATATAGGATGCCAGCACCACTTGCCCCTATGCTGTCCAAGAGGCCTTCATGCACTGCTTTACTGGACTACATTGATTTCATTCTCTACTTACTACAGACTGTGAGGTCCAATTGGCTTGGAATTGGTAAAAAGGAGTACACGGAAGAGGTAGAAAATTGATTTGATTCAGTATGATTCACAGATTACTTAGAACTCCTTGGAAATAAGAAAAGACATAAATAAAATTAAATTAATGAAGAGAAATTATGTTTGTTTATTTAAGACCAAAATTCTTTATTACTGAAATTTTGGTACGAAAGCAATACAAGCTAAATGCTCGTAACAGAAATTAAAAAAAAAATAGAGTAGGGGCTGCCACGGCTCTGCTCACGAATCTCGAATTTAAAATAAATAAAAAAAATTAAAAAATATATTAATGCTACGTTCATTACTTATGTATATTCACTCTTTCAAGGTTTCTCCCTATGTTACCTTTTCATTTACTTTAGGCCTGATGCATAAGGCATTAATTAATGCGTTAACATGATTAGAGAGAGTGCTGTCTGTCTAACCCATTCTAAATTATGACTGTTTACCAATATTTTACTTGCCATCTGAGTTACTGAAATCAAGTGATGTAAAAAAGGAAAGGGTTTATGGTAACAGATCGCCGAATCGAAATTGTAAGTCTTTACCTAAAAACAATAATGTACTACAGTGAAGTAACAAACCCAGACACAAAAATTTCCAAAGCAGTCATTCACGCTAAATGGTTCACGCGTACACGGATGGACAGACGGATATCTTCATGGTGCAATGTGTAATACAATAGCTTGTGTTCTAGTCGTTAATCCAGTAATGATTAATAACTGCCTATTGCCTATGCTCTGGCTGCGTAATGTCATTACACCATTGTTGGCACATTGGAGTCATGACAAAAAGAATTTGATTACTGTGATTTCTTTATCCAAGGCTTGAAGCCTAATTACAATAGCTAAATATTACTTCTGCAATGGACTGCCTCCTCTGTATTGCACACTTGTATAAAAATTAATCCAATTATTTTTTTTAAACATAATTTCAAAATTGTATCCCTAAAAATGCAATCAGACATGTCCGTTTGAAAATCACAAGAAGTTTCAATGTTTGCATTCTACCGTTACAAACCATGCTCTAGGAGGCACAAATCACCTGAGAATACTTTTGCAGAATCAGAGCACCACGTTTTTACGGCGTGAACAGTGGAAGATTGCTGCATCCAAATTTTTCCTAAATTTATACCATTTCACCAGTTTGTCAATTCTGTCATTACAATAAAACACTTTCATCATGGTAACGAGACCTTTCCACTGATGGAAAACCTAAATCAATAAAATCAAGGCACTGAGATGTTATTTCATGAAAATCGTTAAAAGTGTGGCCAGGGTCGTGCCTAGATATTATTAACGGGGTGCAGACAGCAATTTTTATGCCCCTCCCCCACCATGAAGTCAATATTAAAACTGGTGAAGTAAATTTGTTGAACTTAACAACTGGTTAAATTTTTGTTAGGGGGAGCTCATTTGTTTTGTTTTTTTATGTTGATATTTTGACTGGTGTGAGATTTTCAAAATACTTTTATATTTAGCATAAAACTGAAACTTACCAGGGACACCTGGTTGAAGTTTGTTTTTATTGACAAACTAAAAATCAAGGACCACGTTAGTGTTCGATAACTGTCACACTTCATTGTAAGAAAGTCATTATTTAACTCCTGCATTGTTGTTGCATTGTTGTTACATGGCCATTGTTGTTGCATGGCCACTAGCTTTGGAACTTTATCTGAAACCAGAGTTGAGCGTATTTCACGATGATGAGGATAAATACTTATGCGGCTTGAAAATTGTTGGAAATGGGCAGTCTTTGTGACCTGACAACTTTGACAATCAATAGTTGTATTTCAATCAAGTGCACAAACTGTATCAAGGTGATGAAAGTGCGTGAAGATCGTTGATTTCAGCTGACTACTGACTACTATATACTGACTACTGGTGGGAAAACACCACCGGTGATCAAAATAAGCATTACTCATTATTAGTGTTAACGAGTAACAATGCAAACTGACTGCCAGAAATAATCGGCAACACAACATTGTTGATAAAATGCACGCGCATGCAGGCCACTAAGCTCTTAATAAATCCACAGTCTGCGCTACTTATTGTTGATGGTTGAATGGAAATCAGCAAACGCTTTAATTTATATGATTGAAGTCTTCATTCCAGTGTAATGTCGGATTGCCAAAAAACTAGCATTGGAGAGGATACCCGGACTCCAACCATCAAAAACCTCGGGGAACACTTTTTTTTTCTCGAGTGCCCAAGTACCAAAAGACCTCGGTCTTCACCAATGAATATATCCACTAATAATGGACCGAATTGACTACAGTTTTCACCATTTAATAGCCCTACACTCCAACTATGTTTATACGGAAACAGAATTGTAGATTAACTACAGCCATTTGCAAAACGCACCAAACGAACCGTAGCGCTCGCAACTTCCGGTCACCATTATTGGAAAACTAATGTGTATTTGTATTTATTTTTCGTTTTTCTTTTGGGGTAAAAAGCCCAAGCAAACTAGCTTAGTTGTGTGCATAGGAGAGGCTGCCTTCGGGTACTTAACCTCACATACATGTGGATTGCAGACATTTTAGTGTGATATTTTTTATTTTATTTGAACGATCGCAAATGCCATGAAAAATGTCCACTTACATCAAACGTTATTATAGACTGATATCTACAACTTATTTTAGTGCGTTTTAGCAGTTCACTAATTTAGCCCAGTTAATCTTTTTATATTTAGACTATTATTATATTCTTTTGCCCCTAGAATACTACTATGAGCTCGAACCAATTTAAACCACGGCTATTCCAACGGACACAAATTTTAATATGTAAATAATTTATTTTTAGTTCTTCATCCAAACTCCGACTGTGACCATCCTAAAGCAAACAACTAGCTTTCCTTCAATTAAAAGCAAGACCTTGAAAAGATCTGTATACTACTGCAATCACAAAGTTTATTCTGTGCTATACACTTCGTCTCCCCCCCCCCCCCGTCCCTATTCTTCAATAATTGCAATGCATAACGTCGTAGTTTAAAAGAAAAGCCAATTCACCTCACCTTGTTCATGAGTTCAAAACTCAATTTGAACCTTCTTTAACCAGGCCTCGTTCCTTCAAAGTTCTCCCATGTAGTCCCTTTGTAAAACCGACTTCTCCTCCCACTTCCCATTGTTCCCCTGGCCCTCAGCCAATGAAGACGGCGCAGCTCTCCTCGGCGTCCGCGCTTTGGTCGCCAGAATCCTCCTCTCCAGCATGAAAAGCCCCAGCAGCTCTCACTCCTTAGCACAGCTCTCACTCCTTAGCACAGCTCTCAGATCTCAAGCTAGAAGGGTCACGTCGGTCGGGAGTGAAGATTCACGTCCGAGGGTTGCCATGCCGGGCAAATGGTAGTGGTTCGTATCGCACTTGTTTAGCTTTGAAATTTTAACTTTAGGACCCCCATTCTAAATTTATAGTTCAAACTTAACTATCTTCTAGACTTGAGTAATTTATGGTTGGCAAAGCCATCGGCATTTCCGGCCCCCTGCCTTCTATAACGTAAAAACCAACTTCTTTCCTGTTTATTTTAAACTTAATCTAAACAAACAGACGGTTTGATCTTCGTGGACTCGTTGAAACGAAACTGTGGACGGTTTGATCATGCGTGAAACATAACTGTAAGAATAACTGTTGGATTTTATTGTTATATTTTGATATTGCATTTAGTGCTCTCGTTAGGAGTTGCAATTATTGTATAAATAAATAAATAAATAAATAATTGTAACTTAGCGGACGCGGTTCAATTAGCGGATAAACCTGGACTGGAACCCAAGAACTTCTTTTTCTGCTCAAAATTTAAGTTGTCACTAAGAACATAAAACGTTGTTCTTGTTTGTAAATGTGAATTTCCATCTTGTAAATTCAAACTTATTGCTTTTTAAACTTGTAAAAGCCAGACTAGTGAACTGTAAAATGTAAAGTGCCCTTTTAATATTTCTGAGGTTTTAAAATAAAAACCAAGAGTTTTAAACTTCAGGTTCGTTCCCTAGTGGAATAATTGTTTCGAGTGTAAAAATATTATTTAGCCCATTTTTATCTTGAAACTCCAGTTAAACAGTTAAATAATTTCCACCGTTGGTGGCAGCGCAAACCAGATAGTATTAAGGTTAGGCCTATAGTTTAGGACACCGATGCTTCATTCCCCGTGCTGGGAATGGAGCCCATGCTGTGCTTATTATCGTAAAAAGTCATAGTAAACATCCAGAACTAGATACTAACAGTCATTGTCAACCAAAGATGTCGGGGGCGTTACAAGCACCTCAACCGTCGTAGCGTCCGCCGTTACACCAGCGAAACTAAAAAAAATTAATATCTCTATTCGTATTCAATATTTTTCGACCAAACTTGGCCAGATAGTAGATAAGTGGGCAGTGGCAAAAATAAGACGCCACCAAAAAAAACTACAAAAGAAGTGATACTAAAACAAAACCCACAAGGGTGAAAGAACCCGCCAAGTTTCAGCCAGTCAAAGTAGTGATATCAGAGCCAAAAAGGCTGCTACCAAGTTACTACATTAGTTGCCAAGCTACTAATGGACGACCAGGAGAGCTTCGAGGTCTGGTTGGCTGAGGGCCTTGAGAACAATAGAAAAGTCGGCAGCGCAAAGGGTTTTTCGCTTGGCGCCGTTTGAAGGAACAATTATTGACTGCATGATAAAGAGAGGCCGGTAGAGTTAAACTCATTGTTTGGAACGTGAATAAGGCCTTTAATTACTACGGATTGTTTTCTTAGTTAACCATGATGTTAGGCATCGCGACTATTGAAGGAATGATCTCAGTAAATTCGGTTATTAACATTGGGAAGCCAGGTTTACTTTGGGAAATTGAAAGCCAAGTCGGTTTTGCTAGGAACAACTACGGAAAATTAGAAAAGACGTGTACGGGAAAATTCGTAAGTTAGATGTTGCCTAAGCTCCGGTAGTTGAGATGGCAAAAGATTACGTTAAAAGATTATTATAAAACAAAAGTTATGGTTACCAGCGAATGCTAAAACGCATTTTAAATAGTTGGATTTAACATTTATAGACGTAAAATTGGGTTTCTGAATGTCGGACATTTCTCAAGTGCATCTTAGATCGTCACCTTAAATCTACGTAAGAAATATCAAAACAAAGTATCTGTACAATTATTTTGGAGGTTAAGTACATTCGTAGAGGAAGCTCCTCCCCAACAAACACTAAACTAATGTTTTCGGCTTTATGCCTAACTGAAAATAAAAGCATATACAAATTTTTACAAGTGGCGAAAATGGCGTCTCGTGCGCTACGGTGATTTTACGGCATCGGTTTCGTGCATTTTTCTAAATGCTGTAGAATGACTTCTAGACGGAATTTTCGGGTTCTGTTTGCGGGGGGAAACAGATAAAGTTCGTGGCTATTAAGAGCTGTTTAGATGAGACGGATTGGTCCATTTTCTTGGAAAATACAGGCGTTTGAATTTCGGGGTTTTTCACGGCTGGGGTGCCGAGAAAAAAAAGTGTTCGTTGCCGTAAACGAAGTTTCCCTCAGGTTGTTGATAGTTTGAGTTGAGGTATCCTCTCAAATCGGGTAAAGAACTCAGGCCTTCTTTACAATAATCTTGGACTATTTTGTGTAATTCCCGCGGTTTGCACTTAATAGAGATTTCTGGATTGAACTCACAACTCTTTTTCTAATCGAAATTGTTGCTTACTCTTTGCATAGTGATGTAAGGTTTGAAATTGAATTTAATGCAAATTCTTGTTGAATTTTAAATGTAAAATTCCCGTTCCTTTCACGTAAAGCCTTCTTGTTAATACTAGTGCTAAATGTAAATACTTGTGTTGTTTATATTTAAACTTTTAATAAACCAAGAGTTTGTGAAACGCCATTGTGTGCTAGTACGATTAATTGCTAGAGTTACATTAACTAAGAAAACCACTTATTAAACTCAGGACTGCTGTTAACCACCCACCTGGTGGTAGCGAATACCCCCCTTTAAAGTTACTTTGTTAGCCTACGAAATTAGGGCCATGACGCTCTATTACCCATACTGGGCCAGTAGTTCAAGTGTGCTGTTTCCTGAAAAGTAAAAACGGCCACCCAGACAAGTAATTTAAAGATCAAAACCGTCTTGATGTCGGCAAGGCTACAAGCACCTCGACAGTCGTAGCTTCGGCCGCTACAACTTGGTGGCAGTGTTGGGATGAACAGGTGCTGTTCCTTCATACATTTTCCCTCCTGCCATGCTACTACAGTTGAACAATTTTTCAAGCTGTTGACCGCAACTTAGACGAAAGTTGAAAGAAAAAGATGTTCGTGACTCCGCCAAAATAGTCACCCGAAAAAGACCCCTACATTGCCGCCCAAATCAATGCCCCAAACGCCCCAGTAACAACGCCGTTCCTGGAGCCAATCGACTGGAACTGCAGCTTCACCGAGTGGATGCCTGCCCAGCCGAGATGCCCGCATCAAACCCCGACCTGTGAGGAGAAGCCGACCAACAACGGACGCAGAGCACCTGTGCAGACGACTGTGCCCATGGATACGCCAACCAACGCAGCAGTGTAGTGACCCATAGACGTTCTACTGCAACGCCATTGGAGTTAGTGTCTTCAATCGACGGTGGAACAATTGACTGGTAGACTGACCGCACAGCGATTGTGCAAACCAGGGTAAGTGTGCATAGGATATGCTTTGGCCTGCCAAGCCTAGTGTTGTAGTTAGAAGCATTATATGTATTTTAATTATTTATACACCAAAGCTAAGGGTCGTTAAAAAGTGTATCCATTGCTAAACTTTACTGGATTAGGATGAGAAACGTTTAAATTCGTGCTCAGACTTAACTTAAAGTTGAATTAATTTTGTGGCTGCATTTTAATTCCGTAATTCATTTATACAGGCTGTATTTTTGAACGTAACGTTAAAAATTCCAAAATGGCTACCTTTGACGAAATAGTGGAAGGTCTTAAAAACAAAAGTCTTAAGAAAGCATGTTTAGACTTGGGTTTAGCAGTAAGCGATTCCAAGCAGATTTCCCTTAAACATTTGCGAGATGCAGTTGACGATGATAAAATTTCATTAACGGAATTGGCCGACACTCTAGAGAGTGCCATTGAAAAAAAGAGATTTAGCCATTCAAACTAAGAAAGAAATAGCTCTCAAAGAAAATGAACTATTCTTAAAAGACGAAGAATTAAAGTTAAAAACTTTAAAAATTGCTGACGCAGACAAACGTCGCGCACACGAACTTGCATTAAATGACCTAGAGGCACAAATACGTGACCGTGACGCTCAATGAAAGGAGCAAGAAGCGCAAAGTAGAGAACGCTCTAAGCGCTCAAGAGCTACAAAAGCTCGATAAGCAGATCGAATTAGCTAGGCTAAATACTGTTAATCTTAGTGTTAGTTCTGGCCACTCCAGTGGTACAGTAACCCCGACCTCACCTAGAAATCCAGTAAGTAAACCAGGCAAGATTGCCGATGTTGTGCGTTTGGTAAACAAATGGATGCCCAACTCACAGATTAAGTTTTTTTAAAATTTTTGAAAGAACAATGTTTACGCAGAAAATTCCCAAAGACGAATGGGTAGTCGGTTTACAACCCCTCTTAGAGGAAGTGTTAATTAAGGTGTGTGATCAGCTCCCAGATTCTGATATTCACGATTACGACATTGTTAAGATAAAACTTCTTGACAGGTTTGTACAAACTAAAGAGTCCGTGCAAACCCAGTTCTGTTCCCTGGAGAAATCTCCGGAACAATTATATCACGATTATGCGTTCGAACTGGAAACCTTGTTTTCCCGTTGGGTCTCACTAGCTAAAGTAAACAAGAGCTATGATCAACTTGTGAATTTTATTCTCCTCGAACAATTCACGAAAGCCTGCCCTGTTGCACTTCGCAAATAGCTGCCCGGCCAAATTAAAACTGGTACGTTAGCCGAGATAGTGTAAACGTGGTCTTGTATTAGACATTCATGGTGAGGACACCTCAACACCGCCGAGCCAAAAACCTGAGGGCAGAATTCTTCAACTCAAGAAGAACAACGTCTTTATGGCGATATCACTTTAAAACGCCAAAATTGTACAGTTTGTATTTTATTCTTCTAGGCATAAAGCCACAAACACTAGCTTAGTTGTGTTTTAGGAGGAGCTTCCACTGCGATGGTACTTAACCTCACATAAATGTAAAACACACGATGTTTTTTTTATTCTTAAAACAGGTGACGACTTACTTGAACTATGAAAAATGTCGGACGTTAAAATTGCTTGTCTGCTTCTGCAAACAACAAAATCTAACCTAAATGCGTTATAACATATTTAAAACTAAGCTGGTATATTTAATCTTTTGATTTTTGCACTAAAAGCACTTTGGTAACCTTAACTTCTTGCCATGAGCCATGAACCCTACCGGAGCTCAAACTTTTATGTTTGTATATTTTTACGGACCCAGTGTGTAAATTTTATGTCTATTTTTTATAGCATCATCATCCAACTCCGACGAAAGCCTACCTTTAAAAACGTACACAAACTAGCTTTCCTTCGATAAAAATCATGCCTTGTAAATAACAGTATGGTTCCCAAAGTCAAATGTTTATTCTGAGCATTACACTTCGCCCCCCCCCCCTCCTTCAATAGTTGCGATACGTAATACCGTAGTTTAATTTTTATAGGCCTAAATTCACGTTGTTATGAGTTTAAAACTCACTTGCACTTCCATGCCAGGCCTCTAACGCTCCCAAGTCGGCAATTCCCTTTGTCAATGCAGCCTCACCAATTCCCGTCCAACCAAAACACTGTATTCAATTTCCCCTCCACTCAGAGCGCTCAGCTACCCTGCCCGTTCGCGCCGTCATGCCCACTTTCGGAAGTGACAGCTCGGCCGGTTTTGGTCAGTCTCTCCTCCTCCAATTGCCCACTTTTACCCCACTCACCCCCTCCGTCGCTCTCCTACATGTCCGCGCCTTCCCTCTACCTGCCGGCCAGGCAGAAGGCATATAAACCCAGACCCAGGAGAATTTCGTTAGCACAGCTCAGGAATCTCAAAGCTAGAGGTAGCTACGCCGGTCGGGAGTGGAGATGCCGTGGTCGATTGTTGCCATGCCGGGCAAAGGTAGTTGGTTCGTATGACTTAGTTTAAATTGAAAGTTTATTTTTTGGACTCTAAATTCAAAATTTATAGTTTAATTTTAATCTAACCTTGTAGCTTTGAATGTAAACTTATGGTGCGTTAAGCCAAACGGCATTTTCGGACGTTAACGACCATAACATAAGGGTTCACAGTCCCTTCCTAAAAACCTGCTTTTATTTCACCGTTTCATTAATGTAACTTTAATGTAAACAAAGGCCGTCGGGTCAGTTAGATTTGCAGAAGCGCAGTACTTCATGGAGTGTACATCCCTTTTCTAACGTGATATTCTGATGGGTACGGTTTGATTTAGTGGGAGTACCACTCGAAACATAACTGTAGGTTAAGGTCTGCTATTACTACACAGTCGAGACTGTTCGTATTTTAGATGGCTCTTTTGCGAAATCCCCTTTGCCTAAAATCACTGTTTCTATTTGAAATTGTTTTGTGAACATAATTTTTGTTCAAGTCGAATTTAATGTAAATTCCCCATGCCATTTATAAACTAAACTAAGTTGTAAATTGGAAATCCAAATGTAAAGTGCGATATTTTTCTCATGCTTGTTTAAAATAAAAACCAGGAGTTTTAAACGCCCGTTGGTTTAATAGTTCGTGGATTGCTAGAAGTTATAATTTAAGACAATTCTCTTCAAATTTAACTTAGCTAGCCTTTTCCCACCTTGGTGGCAGCGTTACCGCTTATTATTACTAGTTAGCCTACATTATTAGGACATCGTAGATCCATTCTCTACACCGGGACTGTAGCAGTTGTGCTGTTTTAACTAAAAAGTACCAAAAGTCAACCCATAGTGATAATAAGACTGATCCAGTTACACCAGGCGACCGGCGATGTTACAAGCACCTACTCCGTCGTAGCATCCGCCGTTACAGTAGCAAAACTCTGTGACGAGTTTACAACTCGCAATAAACAGATTGCAGTTCACGTTTCTTTGAAAACGAATAAGACACAACATTGTGTTCAACCGTCTAGTAACGCTTCTAAAGCATCATCTTGTAACAGGGGTGGTAACAGAAATTACCAGACTGCAGCTAAACCGGCTGGTACTGTAGCGCCCTTACCGGACTCCACTAGTGGGAACTCCGCCAATACTGACAATGACAATGTGAAATCTAACCCGAGCACGGCTAATGTTAGATCGTGTTATGAGTGCGGATCGTTTTTGCACCTCCGCAATCGATGCTCCGAACTTAACCAAAAAGGCCCAGAGGAAGCTAATGAGTGTTTCTTGTAGGGGAAAATGCCAGGGAAATTTTGCAGTCTAGTACCTTAGATGGTTTCCTAGGGGAACGAAAGATTAAAATTATATGCGATTCCGGCAGTTGTGTAAATATTGTCAGCTCTAGACTGGCCCAAAACTGGCCTCGTTTAAAGCAAACAGTCCGTTGCCAGACTATTTTAAACAGTGAAATAGTTGAGTTACCTCAGGTTAACTTATGTCTAAAATTAACTAACGGTATGATGTTGAAAACAGTAGCTTGTGTTTTATCGACAGCAAGTTCAGTTTTCGAGGTTGTGCTTGGTGTAAACGGAATTAATTCATTAAACCTTTTGCGCGAGCCTAAACTGGATCATAAGCTACATAAATCTGCCCTCGACGCCGCTCGTGTGGCAACGCCCCCCAACAAAGTCTGATACTGCAGACAATGGCACGAGCCAACCGAAGAAACGTTTACGCAAGCGTAAACAGACTCAGGCCCGTACCGACGGGAATGAGCCCAAACATCCAGCGGGATTGGTCGAGCCCCAAGCGCCCTCCCAGGGGCAACTAATCGTCGTTCGTTCACCACGGACAAAACTTTTGGATGAGAGGGAACTCATTAAAAATTCCTGTGGCCAGCGTCGTGTACCCCAGCAGCAAGTGGAAACTGACCACGACCCAACTGTTCACGATTGGCTACAGCGTCGTCGTCGTGTCAAGGTAAAATTGAAACGCAGCTTTTCAGATAGTGATGTAAGCCGCAGTTAGTTCATGTACGGAAAACCGGAATTTAACGAAACCAGCTTCACAAGTTGGCTTGTTGCACAAAGCAAATCGCAACCTAACCTAAAGTTAGAAACTCGCAAATCTATTCAACCCGAGATCGGCAGAAAACGTGCTTCTGTCGATTGTTTTAATTTCTACCCCGAATTTAGTCAAATCAGTTTGCCTGAGTTTAATTTAAATTAAATCAGTGTACCAGTAGGGAAAACTTAAATATAGTTTTTTTTTTCTGATCCTTTTTAAATATAGGACTGATGTTTTAGTGTGAATTCTATGTCAGTCTAGGGTGGAAATAAATGCATAATTATGGCTCAAGTACTGAATAGGTGTTCCCAGTGAAACGGCGGTTGTAAAACCTAACCAAATGTAGTTTTTTTTCTCTAAACAAGTTCTTTTTTTGCAATTAAAAACGAAAACCTAACCCAGTGGTTAACCGTGAGAGTTTATTTTAAATAGTGAGTTGTATGCCGAAACAAGCATGGCTCCATCTAGGAGCAGCAAAAACTAAATAGTGTACTTGTTGAAATTTTAATTTTAAACTTCAGAGACTGTACAAACCTGGAAAGAAACATGTCGATGCCGACACATTAAGCCGGTATTTTGTTTAAACAATAAACTCGTTCAAACACTTTTATTTTCAGTGAAAATTAATTTTTATCTTTAATTTTGACATTTTGGTCTGTTGGAAGCTCATCCTTAAACAACTTCCAGTTAATCCCTGTTTTGGACTTTACACCTAAATTTTAAGTGCCAATGTTTTATTCTTTTTGTCATTATCAACGCCTTCCTGTGTGGAAGGATAATTAGAAAGATTTTAACGATACAGTAATAATATTCTTGAGGGGTATTCTACGGGAATTGTAACCTGTCCCCGGTTAGTTCCTCTTTAAGTTTTCTACGAAATGGCTTTCTTTAAAAATAGCTGTCTGTCTACTCCTCTGCGAAAAAGGTTAGCAAGGTCATTAAAAGGTTGTTGGTTTTTATCCACAAAACCTCCCAGCATTGTATTTTTATGTCTAAGTTGTTTGGTAACCTTAAACCATTCTGGTGGGAGTAGTTTAACAGTAAATAGAGCCGGTCGTTTACGGCGCACCCATAGTATTCAATTTTCTAACAACTAACGCAGTCTAGGTTTATTAAAATGTGGTGGAGGGTTCCTATCGCAGTCATCCCGGATAAAAAAAAAATGACTAGACTTGAGCAAAGGCAGAATTTGTACGGGATGTATTACCAGAGCAATAGACGGCCTCATTTACTTGTTATAACGAAACAACAAAATTAACTTTGTAATTTCTAGTGTGTTTCTTGGTTTAAAATGTCTTTTGCCCCATTCTCTGAATACTTGTACAATCTTCCTGCACAGAAGCAGCGCGGACAGTATTTAGTTAATGGCAGCAAAAATAGTGTTCTTAACTTTTGTAATTTAATTTTGCTTTAAATTAATTAAGCCACAAAAACGTTAGTCCCCCCCAAATATAAAACGGCGATTTTAATTTTTGCAAAACCAGAGTTCTTTTAAACTATGTAAAATGATCCTGGGATAGGACTAAGTATCCCCTGGAGGTGTATTTCCTCAAAACGTAATGCATTTATACCGCGTATTCTAGCAATTTTGATTACAGTGCTTGGCAGTTCAAGTTTTTTCATATCTTGTGTGCACTAACCCCTTCTGTTTTAGCTTTTGTGAAGTTCACCAAGAACCCCAAACAGATCTCAAAGCCTGAGGTAGCTACGCCAGTTGGTAACAGAGATGTCCCCTATCCGATTGTTGCCATGCCGGGCAAAGGTAGTGGTTCGTATAGACCAATGTTAGTTTAGAAAATTTAAACTTTTGGACTTAGAATTAGAAATTTATAGTTTTAAACTTAACCTATAACCTAAGCTTTGAGAATTATGGGAGGTGACGCCATCGGCATTTCTGGTCCCTCACCCCATAACGTCAGGGTTCACGGTCCCTTCCTAAAAACCAGCTTTTGTTCACCGTGTTTATTATTAATTAATTTAATCTAAACACTAAAATGATCACTGAAACCTAGGAGATTTGCAGAAGCCGAGACTTCGATGGCCAGTCGTCCCAAACTCTAGTAGGCATTTTGTTGATCGGTAGATATGATCTTTTGTCACACAACTGAACAAAATCTTAAACTTGTAGATTTGATCCTTAAGTCGGACTTAGGAAACATAGTTTTGGACTATTTTGTGTAATTCCCGCGGTTTGCACTTAATAGAGAGTTCTGGATTGAACTCACAACTCTTTTTCTAATCGAAATTGTTGCTTACTCTTTGCATCGTGATGTAAGGTTTGAAATTGAATTTAATGCAAATTCTTGTTGAATTTTAAATGTAAAATTCCCGTTGCTTTCACATAAAGCCTTCTTGTTAATACTAGTGCTAAATATAAATACTTGTGTTCTTTATATTTTAACTGTCTTTTAATAAACCAAGAGTTTGTGAAATGCCAGTTGTTTGCTAGTACGATTAATAGCTAGATTTAAATTAACTAAGAAAACCACTTATTATTTAAACTCAGGACTACAGTTAACCACCCACCTGGTGGCAGCGAATACCCCCCTTTAAAGTTACTTTGTTAGCCTATGAAATTAGGACCATGACGCTCTATTACCCATACTGGGCCAGTAGTTCAAGTGTGCTGTTTCCTGAAAAGTAAAAACGGCCACCCAGACAAGTAATTTAAAGATCAAAACCATCTTGATGTCGGTGAGGCTGCAAGCACCTCGACAGTCGTAGCTTCGGCCGCTACAACAACAGTACAGATTCAACCGGCAGCCTTAGCAGATTGTTCATTTAAAATCAATTAGCTCTCACCCACAAAGATCTCTAGACAGACTGTTTCGCCCTTGTAAAAATTGTCCTAGGCCTGGGTGTCAACCATTCAGAAGAATGGAGCCCCAAACAAGCAGACGTTTCTGCTATTTCGCTTGCTTAAACCGTATTCGTTTCGCCCTTGTCATTAGCCCTAGCAGAAGGCACATCAAGAATATGTGGCATCGGAGAAGTCAATTTACTCGTGACGAATGGACACAAGGTACCCCGACTGATCCTAAGAGCGGTCGTGCATGCCCCGAATATGAGGAGGAACTTGATCTCCGGTCTCCGAGTGTATCAGAATGGACTGAAGATAGCCACCAAGGATTGATCATAAGAAATTCCAATGGAAGGATTTTTGCCGAAGCACCTCTGAAAGGACAGTTCGTTATTATTAAAGGAAGACTGACGTCAGAAGCCTAATGCGTAGCAGCCCCTGACAACAATAAAGAGCTTAATGAAAAGAAAACAGCTTATGTATTATGAGCAACTAAGAAGACGGAACCAACTGAAAAGATTGTGCAACACACATTGCCGAAGTCCAATCCTCTATTGTGGCATGAACGGTTCGGACTCGTACACTCAAGCACTTACGAAGATGGTGAAAGACGATAAGGTCAGAGGAGTGAATCCATTATCGAATGACACACCAATCTGCTAAGCGTGTAGACTAGGGAAATCTACTAGGACAAAACATGTATCTCTGAACGAGTGAAGTGCCAAGCCCCACTGGACTTAGTCCACGCCGATGTATGGGGACCCTCGCCAGTCATCTCACATGGTGGCAGCAGAAATTTTGTATCCTTCGTGGATGATTTTAGCAGGAGATGTACGATCTATGTAATGAAAACGAAAGGCCAAGCGTTCCTAGAAGTTCCATAAATACCCTGCCCAAGCAGAGTGTGAAACCGGCCGAAAACTCAAAAGATTGAGGACATATAATGGCATGGAATTCTGTACTGGGTATTTTGAAAGAAAACTCTGCCGCCTATGAATTAAAGCCGAGAGGACGAATAACTACAGCCCAGAAATGAATGGAGTGGCAGAATAGCTCAACCGGTCCTTGCTAGACACTGTGATGACGATGCTCATCTCATCAAGACTCCCGGGAGCATGGTGGACAGAGTTAATAATGACCACAGCTCACCTGAAGAACAAAACTGGAATCCAAGGTGAAGCCCCAAATGCTTTATATTTTGGGAAGAAACCAAACGTCTCGTACCTACGCAGAATAGGATCACTATGTTTCGTCCATGATGAACGTAGACCCGGAACAAAACTGCAATCGCAAGCAAGATTAGGAGTTTTAGTAGGATACCCACTCAAAACAAAAGGATACCACATATTTGAGCCCTGCTGGATAGTATCAAAGTCATTGAAAAGAGAAACGGCATTGAAGTATTGAGAAATGTCAAAAGACATGAATCAGTATAGTTCACCTTAGAAGATATGGACTCGACAAACCAATGTGCAGTGGCGAACCCGTACTGGAGGAACCAGAAGATTTCCCGAAGCTACGACTCCTGGGGTGCTTGTAGCCTCGCCGACATCAAGATGGTTTGACCTTTAAATTACTAGTTGCGGTGGCGGTTTTTACTTTCCAGGAAACAGCACACTTGTACTACTGGCTCAGTGTGGGTAACAGAGAGTCATTGGTCCTAACTGTAGGCTAACTACTCATCTTTAAAGGGGGGGGTATTCGCTGCCACCAATTGGGTGTTTCTAAATGCAGCTCTAAGTTTAAATATTAAGTGGTTTTCTTAAGTATTATAACTCCTACATTTAGTCTAACTAGCAGAAAAACAAGCGTTTTACAAACTCTTGGCTTTATTAAAATGCAGACAAAATATAAAAACATTACACTTCGTTTCAACTAGTTTACAAGAAAAGGCTTTCAAATTAAAGCACGGCGATTTTTACATTAGAAAAATCAACAAGAATTTACAATTAAAATTCACTCAAACTTTACATGCGATGCAAAGAGTAAAATTGACAATTTCGATTAGAAAATGTTTATGGGACCAATTTCGATTAGAAAATGTTTATGGGACCTCGGTAAACCGTTATAACATGCAAACCGCAGGAATTACATGAAATAAATCTATTTGGTGCAAACCGCGGGAATTACACACAAATAGTCAAGATTTTGTTTCTTAAGTCCGACCTAAGATCAAATCAACAAATCTGTAGATCCTTAATATTTGGGCATCCACCAACAAATACGTCTTCACTTACAGAGTTAGTGTTTAGAGTAAATTTATGACTAGAAACACGGAAAGAAAGCTGGTTTTTAGAAAGGGACCGTGAACCCTGACGTTATGGGGGTGGGGGACCAAGAATGCCAACTATGGCGTCACCTCCATAATTCCCTCAAAGCTAAGATTAGGTTAATTTAAAACTAAAATTTCGAATGAGTTTCCAAAAATTAAATTTTCTAAACCAACACTAGTCTAATACGAACCAACTACCTTTGCCCGGCATGGCAACATTCGGACGGGACATCTCCTATACCGACTGGCGTAGTCACCTCTGGCTTTGAGATCTGCTGAGCGTGTGCTTAAGAGTGAGGGAAGCGGGGGCTTTTTATGCTAGAGACCGGAAGTTCGCGCGGACGGGCAGGAGAGCTACGGGGGTCTGGTTGGTGGAGGGCTTGGAGAACAATGGAAAGTCGGCAGAGCAAAGGCTTTTTGCTTGGCGCCGTTTGATGGAACAACTATGGAACTGCGTAATAGAGAGAGGTCAATTGAGTTATACTCATTGTTTGGAACGTGAAAAAGGCCTTTAATTATTATGGATTGTTTTCTTATTAAACCACGATATTATGCATCACGACTATTGAAGGAAAGATCTCAATAAATTCGGTTTTTAACATTGGGAAGCCAGGTCTAACTTTGGGATTTGGGTAACCAAGTCGATTTTCAGGGAACAACTAAGTTAGAATAGAAAAGACGTGTCCGGGAAAATTCGTAAGTTAAGATGTTGCCTAAGCTCCGGTAGTGGTGATGGCAAAAGATTACGTTAAAAGATTATTGTAAAATAAAAGGTTTAAGTTACCAGCAGATGCTAAAACGCATTTTAAATAGTTTAAACATTATTTGCAGCTGCAAAATTGGGTTTTGGATGTCGGACATTTCTCAAGTGCATCTTAGATCGTCACCTTAAATCTACTTAAGAAATATCAAAACAAAGTGTGTGTACAATTAAATATGAGGTGAAGTACCTTCGTAGAGGAAGCCCCTCCTAATAAACACTAAGCTAATGTCTTTGGCTTTATGCCTAAGTGAAAAAAATAAAAGTAAAAACAATTTTTACAAGTCGAGAAAAATGGCGTCTCGTGCGCTACGGTAGTTTCGCCATTGGTTTCGTGCGTTTTTCAAAATGCTGTAGAATGACTTCTATATGGAATTTTGATGTTCTGTTGCCGGGGGAATATAGAGAAAGTTCGTGGCTATTAAGAGCTTTTTAGATGATACTGATCGGACCATTTTTCTGGAAGTTACTAAGTGGTTGAAGTTGGGGTTTTTCACGGCCGAGGTGCCGAGAAAAAAAACTTCGTTGCCGTAAACGAAATTTTACCCTCAGGTTTTTGATCTTTTGAGTTGAGGTCTCCTCTCAAATCGGGTGAAGAACTCGGGCCTTCTTTACACTGTAGTTCATTTTTTGTTGAGTTGTTGTTTTTTGTTGTTTTTTTTTATTTATACTTTGAACGATACATAAATGATTTCATCGAGTCACAGGGGGGTAACCTCGATTCGTGGTTACGTTGATCACAGGAACAAAGAAACACCATAGTGATGACAAAGAAGATCGAAGACCCATATCAGGGCTAGGGCCTGGAAGGGGAAACTGGAGTAGGAACCGATGCAGGTGGGGTAAAATCGTTTGTGCATGATGAAAATGGACAAAGCGGGAGATCAACCGCTTAAGTTGAAGGACGTCGGGTATGTGAAGAAGTGTAGCGGCGGGCGCTACGATGGGCTAGGTGCTTGTAATGTCTCCGCACTCATGGTTGACATCCAGCTTGTGGATATGACTGAATAATGACTTTCTGATTATTATGGCGTATAACAGCACAGTTGGGCCTCAATCCCAGAGGGAGTGAAGATACTTTCCTATTTTAAAAATGATTGGGCCAAACCAATAACTATCTACCTGGTCTTTAAGGCTGCCACCACCGGTGGGTAAGTTTAAAAGCTAAGGGGTTTAGAATAAAATGGGCTACATGGTATTTAAACGCAAGCAATTAATCTGCACTAGAAACCGTACTTGTAGTTTTAAAAACTCTTGGTTTTAATAAAAACAACAACAAATGAAAAAGGCACTTTACATTTTGGTCACTAGTTTACATGAGAAGCTTTGAATTAAAGCAAAAAGGCTTTCCGTGAAAGCAAACGAATTTACATTTAGAAAAATTCAAGAACAAAAGAAATAACTGACTTTCAGATAATTACACATTTTCAACTAGAAAAAGTAGTTTTTGGGTCCAATCCTGAAAACCCTCTAATTTAAACTCGCATCCGCTAAAGTCTTAATTAGTCTTTAGACATAAATCTCTTTCGCAAAAGAGTGCCCGAATCCTCAAGAGCCACTGTCTTACCGTGTAAATTAAAACGTGGTTTAAAATAAACAAAGGAACGCTGGTTTTTAGGAAGAGAACCACTCTGACATTACAATAAGTAAACACCGAAAATGCCGTTTGGCTTACTTCACTGTAAAATTCCAAAACAAGAGGTAAGTTAAAAATTGAACTATAAATTTAGAATGGGGGTCCTAAAATTAAACTTTCCATTAACTAGTAACTTATACTGACCACTACCTTTGCCCGGCATGGCAACCTTCAGAACGTGGCATCTCCACTCCTGACCGGCCGTGACCACCACTTGTTTTAGATCTGTGAGCTGTGCTATGGATGGGGGGCGACTGGGGCTTTTTATGCTAGAGCGTTAGATTTTGGTTGCAAAAGCACGGGCGCCGAGGAGAGCTGCGGGGGTCTGGTTGGCTGAGGGCCTGGAGAACAATGGAAAGTGGGAGGAGAAGTCGGGCGAACAAAGGCTTTTGCTTGGGAGCCGTTTGAAGGAACAAGGACTATGTACATATGTGCCAATAACAAGTTTGAACTGTTTGACAATGGAAAATTAGCTATTATGATACTTTGGGAGTTTTGGTGTACAAAATATTAAACTACAGTGTTATGCACTGCAACTATTGAAGAAAGGGGGATGAAGTATAATGTACAGTTTGACTTTTGCAATTTAATAGAAGGAACAGATTGTTTGTTTTGCATTCGGATTGTTGGTAGCCATGGTCGAGTTTTCAGTTTACTATTTACAACAAATAAAATTCACGTTCGTTTAAATCGTTGCTGAAGGAAGGCTAAGCAGAGGTAGTGATCCGGGGACAAAAGATTAAACTCAAAGGTTAAATAAACTAGCTCAGTAAAAAGGCTATATAAAAATTACAAGTTTTTGTCTTAGCAGAGAATGGCGATAGAGAAAAGTCGAACATTTTTCGTAGCATTTGGTGCGCAACAAATATAATAAAAATTATTGTGCTAAGTCTGTATCCACATGTATGTGAGGTTAAGTACCTTAAAGCAAGCCCCTCCTAAAACACAACTAAGCTAGTGTATTTAGGCTTTATGACTGCAATAATATAAAAAGAAGTAATTACATTTGTACATGAGTTTTGAAGTTACGGCAGCCAGATGTGTGAGCGCTATGGCCCAGTTTGGTGACTTTTTCAAATAGATGTATCTGCAGAACTAGAAGGAAATTTAATGTTCTGTTTTCACAGGAATAAAGTTCAAGTGAGTGGTTATTAAGAGCTTCTATGTTTGGCCGATTCTGATGGTAACTTCTTGTCGAACTTCACGCTCAAAGTTGAGGACTTTGGCGGGTAGGGGGGGGGGGAGGCGGGGGACCTGAAGTGTGGAGTTTCAGAAAAGTTGAGTTTTTCTCCGAGGTTTTTGATGTTTGGAGTCCGGGTATCCTCTCCAATGCTGCAGCACAGAAATATATTATACGCCCCCAACCAGGAGAATTTATTTGGGATCCGTGTAGAATGCCAAATAAATGCTAAAACAGAAAGGGTTAGTGCACACAAGATATGCCAATAACTTTTGACTGCCAAGGCATGTAAAAACAATAATAGCAGTAATAAATCCTTATTACATCACTGTTAAGTGAGAAATACATCTCCTTTGGAATACTTGTTCCTATCCCTGGATCCGGTTTTACATGAAATATAATTACACTATTTACAAAAATATTAACTTTGCCGTTTTGTTTTTTGGGAGGGGACTGACGTTTTTGTGGCTTAGACAATTTTTAGTAAAATTTAAACGTTACAAGTTAAAAGAACACTATTTTTGCAACCATTAACTAAATGCTGTCCGCGCTGCTTCGTGCAGGAAAATCGTACAAGCATTCAGAAAATGGGGCAAAAGACATTTTAAAAGAATTTGAAAAACACTTGGTTTGACTAAATGTACAAGGTTAATTTTTTTGTATGAATTAATAGATAAATGAGGCCATCTATTGCTCTGGTAATATGTCCCATATCTGGTCTGCCTCTAGCTCAATTCTAGCTTTTTTTTTTATCCCGGAAAGCTGCGATCAAAACCGCCAGACGCATTACAATAAACCTAGACTGCGTTAGGCTAGTTGTTAGAAAATTGCACACAATTTGGGGACGCATAAAATGACCAGCTCTATTCACTGTTAAAACATACCACTAGAATGGTTTAAGGTTACCAAACAACTTGTTTATAGTTTAAAATAGGACACTGGAGGGTTTAAGGTATGACCCACAACTTAAACATAATAATTCAACGCTGGGAGGTTTATGGATAAAAACGCAACAACCTTCTAAAACAGGGCTAACATTTTTCTCCCAGGGGTAGAGAGACGATTTTTTTTATAAAGAAAACCATTTCGTATAAAACAAAGAAAGGCCAACTGCGAACAAGTTACAACCCCCGTGGAATATTCCTAATGAATATTTAATTAGCGTCGTTCAATCTTTACAAACATTCACCCACAGGAGGGTGACGGTGATGAAACATTCACCCACAGGAGGGTGACGGTGATGATTATAAAAAGAGAATACATTGGCACTTAAAATTTAGGTGTGAAGTCCAAAAAGGGAAATAACTGAAGGTTTCTTTTGTTGTGGTTGCCCCTACAACGTACCACTTAATGAAATTAAATATGCAGTTAAAAATTTCAGTCAAATTTGTACTGGAATGAAACGTTTTTAACACTTTAAGTTAAACAAAATGCTAACTAAAGGCAGCAGTATACACAAGATACTTTCCGGTTTGTACAGCAGTCTCTGAAGTTTTACAATTAAAATTTCAACAAGTACACTATTTAGTTTTTAGTTGCTTCTAGATGGAGCCACGCTTGTATCGACATACAACTCACTATTTAAAAGAAACTCGCACGGGAATTTACTTTGTTAGGTTTGCTTTTAATTGCAAAAAAAAAAAAAATCTCTAAGAAAAAACTACATTAGGTTAGGCTTTACAACCTCCGTTTTATAATGCATGTATTTCCACCCTAGACTGACATAGAATTCACACTAAAACATTGGTCCTATTTTTAAAAAGGAACTGGGAAAAAAAACTCTGCAAGTTGATCAGTAGGAGACCTAATCTAAGGTTTTACATACTCTTAAACTGACAAAACTACATTTTAACTGTTGGTTAGGTTAGAATGTAACCTTTGTTCTAATGAAAAACTATTATTCTGTTAAAGGAGCCATAATCATGGTGATCAATCACAAAAATTCCCTCCCTTCACTAAATATCGGGTCCTAATTTAAAAAGGGGGATCAGAAAATTTTATTTACATTTCAAACAACTAGTACTCTGAAGTTAAGTTTTAATTAATCTCAGGAGGACTGACTTTACTGCATTCAGGATAGAATTTAAAAGACTTCAGGGGAGCATGTCTATTGCCGTCCTCCAGTTGGACAGATTTACTACGAGTCATTGGTCGTTTTACGCCAGCGCTACCATGCTCATTCATAGTCGGCTCTGAATGTGTCCTCGGCCAAAAGAGGGGGATCATCGTATCAGGTTACACTTAACGTTTGACTGCACATGAGTCACGGCCGACCGCCTCTGCTAAACGGTTTCCCTCCCGCTTGCTGGGACGGGCTGGGGGTGTAGCGATAAGGGCAGAGTCACTTAGCGGGCTGTTTATAGGAGGCCCGAGCATTTGGTCTAATAAATCCAAATCGTTAACACCCAGCATGACGTCGTAGATTGTTGCACTGGACACACAAACTACTGTTTTTAGCTTAGCACCATTAGTTAAAGTTACACATAAATTAACCTGAGGCAATTTGACTTATTTGGTCACTTAAAACAGTTTGACAACGAATTTTTGTTTTAAACGTGGCCAATTTTTTGCGAGTTTAGCGCTAACCAAGGAAACTGAACTACCGGAGTCGCACAAAATTGTAATTTTATGTTTTCCTACGCTAGCTGCTAGAGTGCTAGATTTAAGAACTTCGCTGGCATTTTTCCCAACGAGGAAACATGCGTTCGCTTGCTCTGGGGCAATTTTATTACGTTCGGGGCATCGATTACGTAAACGTGAAAACGATCCACATTCAAAACACGATCAAGCATTAGATTTTACATTCTCGTTACTAAAGTCGGGTGGGGGATCTGTAGTGGCAGCCGGCTTATCTACGGTGGAAGGGTTTTTATTACCACTTCGTTGGCTGTTATGGTTACGAGAATCTTGACTCGATGGCGCAACACTAGGTTATGTTTTGACGCTGCGTGCAGCCGTATCTTAGGTATTTGTTTGTTGCGGGATGTGAAGTCGTCACATAATTTTGTAACTTTGGCCAAAGTCCCGGTGCGGATTTGGTCGGGCAACCATTTGCGCAAGGCAACTGGACACGATTTAATAAATTGCTCTAGGAGCATTAAATTTACAAGCTTGTTAAAATCACCGTTAACTTTAGCTAAAGCTAACCACTGAGTAAACAGCGTTTCTAGTTCAAACGCGTGATCGTGAAACTGTTCTGGATTTTTCTCAAGGGAACGAAACTGAGTTTGGACTGACTCTTTTGTTTGAAACAAACCTGTCAAGAAGTTTACTTTTGACAATTTCATAATCTTACATCTCAACTTCGGTGAGTTGATCGCATACTTTAATTAAAATTTCTCCCATGAGGGGTAAGAGTGTTGTACTCCATTGATCCTTGGGAATTTTTTGGCTAGTTAAAGTTCTCTCAAAAATTTTTTTAAAACTGTTGATTTCAGTTTTTGGGGTCCACTTATTTACTAGGCGTACCAAATCGGCAATTTTTCCCTGTTTAGGTACTGGATTCGGGGGAGCTGGGGGAGCGCCCTGAGCTCCAGCTGGAGCTGGGTTTACTGTATTACTGGCAGCATTTACCTTTGCTAATTCAAGCTGCAACTTGAGTCTTTCTAACTCTTGGGCATGAGATTTCTCATTAAGGACTGCTTCGCGATTTTTAATTATCACTTCCTGGTTTTGAACTGCAGGTTCATGAGCTTGACGTCGGTCAGCTTCTGCCGGGTGTAAATCAAGCCTTCGTTCGCTGTCAACGATTTCAAGGGCTTTTAATCGTAACTCTTCAGTTTTTAATGAAAGTTCTCGATCTGTAGTGGCTAATTTCTTGCTTTTGCAAAATTAAGGCTTCACGTTTTTTTATAGCCGAAGCTAGTTCGTCACGTAAATCCTGTACGTCTAAATGGTCACTGTCAACCGCTGTTTGTAACACTATGACAGTTTCTTGTCCAGTTTCCGTTACGGTTAGGCCTAGCTTAGTGCAGGCTTTTTTCAAATCCTTATAGTGGATGTCTTTAATCACGTCATCCAAATGTAAGTCCGACATTTTGGCGTTTAACGTTAACTGATTTTCACAATAAAGCTTGTTTAAATAAAAATTAAATTAATTGCAGCCGCAAGTTAATTCTACGTTAATATTTGGAACAGAGCACATTACTTAAAATATTTCTCTCCCCAAATCCAGTAAGCAGTACATACAAGACACTTTTAAGACCACTAGCATTTTGGTGTATGAATAATTAATAAACCTACAGAATTTTAACTACAACACTCTAGCTTGGCGGCCCTATCACATCCTATGCACACTTACCCCGTACACAATGGTGTAATGTCCGTCAAGTCCACCTCCAAATCCCCACCGGCGATTGTAGATGGATTGAAACACACTTGAAAAAACTTCCAGTCTTGGGTGGTCTACTTCGGTTGACTTTTTGGGGCTTGAATTGGCAACTCAAGGCACGCCGATTTCTGCTACAGAGCTCTTGGTCTCTACGGGCAGATCCACCTCACAGATGGCGGGCTGACGGGGGCATCAACACGGCACGGCAAACGGCACTCTCGGTGAAGTGGGTTCTTGCTTCTCGGCTCCAGGATTTTGGCTGCTGGGGCGGAGTTATGTACTGATAGTGACGGCAGGACGGGCGTCTTTTTCAGCAACTATTTTAACGGAGTTGCGGACTTTTACTTCTGTACCTTTTTTAGCTTTGGTATGGACATCTGCTTCGTGATTTTTTTTTTTAGACTTAATCACTGACATCTGGGTTGAAGTGGTTTTCTTCACACACAAAGGGGTCCAGTAGCATGGCATGGGGGAAACGTTTGACGGGAACAGTACCTGTTCATCCCACCACTGCCAACATTTGTAGCGGCGGACGCTACGACAGGCTAGGTGCTTGTAACGTCTCCGCACTCATGGTTGACATCCAGCTTGTAGATATGACTGAATAATGACTTTCTGATTATTATAGCGTATAACAGCACAGTTGGACCTCAATCCCGTAGGGAATGAAGATACCTTCCTATTTTAAAAATGAATAGGTCTAACCAGTAACTATCTACCTGTTCTTTAAGGCTGCCACCACCGGTGGGTAAGTTTAAAAGCTAAGGGGGTTTAGAATAAAATGGGCTACATGTTATTTAAACGCAAGCAATTAATCTGCACTAAAAACCGTACTTGCAGTTTTAAAAGCTCTTGGTTTTAATAAAAATAACAATAAATGAAAAAGGTACTTTACATTTGGTCACTGGTTTACATGAGAAGCTTTGAATTAAAGCAAAAAGGCTTTCCATGAAAGCAAACGAATTTACATTTAGAAAAATTCAAGAACAAAACCAACAACTGGCTTTTAAATAATTACACACAATTTCAACTAGAAAAAGTAGTTTTTGGGTCCAATCCTGAAAACCCTCTAATTTAAACTCGCATCCGCTAAAGTCTTAATTAGTGTTTAGACATATATCTCTTTCGCAAAAGAGTGCCCGAATCCTCAAGAGCCACTGCCTATTGTTTAAGGTAAAACGTGGTTCAAAATAAACAAAGGAACGCTGGTTTTTAGGAAGAGAACCACTCTGAAATTACAGTAAGTAAAGACCGAAAATGCCGTTTGGCTTACTTCACTGTAAAATTCCAAAACAAGAGGTAAGTTAAAAATTGAACTATAAATTAAGAGTGGGGGTCCTAAAATTAAACTTTCAATTAACTAGTAACTTATACTGACCACTACCTTTGCCCGGCATGGCAACCTTCAGAACGTGGCATCTCCACTCCTGACCGGCCGTGACCACCACTCGTTTTAGATCTGTGAGCTGTGCTATGGATGGGGGGGGGGGGGGGGGGCTTTTTATGCTTGAGCGTTGGATTTTGGTTGCAAAATCGCGGACGCCGAGGAGAGCTGCGGGGTCTGGTTGGCTGAGGGCCTGGCGAACAATGGAAAGTGGGAGGAGAAGTCGGGTCAACAAAGGCTTTTGCTTGGGAGCCGTTTGAAGGAACAAGGACCATGTACACATGTGCCAATAACGAGTTTTGAACTATTTGAGAATGGAAAATTGGCTATTATGATACTTTAGGAGTTCTGGTGTACAAAATATTAAACTACAGTGTTATGCACTGCAACTATTGAAGAAAGGGGGACGAAGTATAATGCACAGTTTGACTTTTGCAATTTAATAGAAGGAATAGATCGTTTGTTTTGCATTCGGATTGTTGGTAGCCACGGTCGAGTTTTCAGTTTACTATTTAAAACGAATAAAATTCCCGTTCGTTTAAATCGTTGCTGAAAAAAGGCTAAGCAGAGGTAGTGATCCGGGGGCAAAAGATTAAACGCAAAAGGTGAAGTAAACTAGCTCAGTAAAAAGGCTATATAAAAATTACAAGTTTTTGTCTCAGCAGAGAATGGCGATAGAGAAAAGTCGAACACTTTTCATAGCATTTGGTACGCAACAAATAGAATAAAAAATATCGTGCCAATTCTGCATCCACATGTATGTGAGGTTAAATACCTTAAAGGAAGCCCCTCCTAAAACACAACTAAGCTAGTGTATTTAGGCTTTATGCCTGCAATAATATAAAAAGAAGTAATTACATTTATACATTTGTGTTTTGAAGTTACGGCGGCCGGAAGTGTGAGCGCTACGGCCCAGTTTGGCGACTTTTTCAAGATGTATCTGCAGAACTAGAAGGAAATTTAATGTTCTGCTTTCACAGGAATAAAGTTTAAGTGAGTGGCTATTAAGAACTTCTATGTTTGGCCGATTCTTATGGTAACTTCTTGTCGAACTTTACGCTCAAAGTTGAGGACTTTGGCGGGTGGGGGGGGGGGGGGGG